>JBBYHL010348354.1:11116-22475 GCA_038381835.1 Adansonia madagascariensis
CTCAGTGCAGCTATACTACTATGGAAAATTAACTTTCTCTATTATTTTGCATTAGAAAAATTTTGATCTTAATTGCTTGGGACTAAATTGATTGTGTATTCTGACCATGCAATTATAAAGTACCTTTTATCCAAGAAGGAGGCCAAGCCAAGACTTATCTAGTAGATTCTTTCACTGTAAGAATTTCACTTGGAGATGAAGAACAAGAAAGAAGCCAAAAATATGGTAGCCGAACACCTTTATAGGCTGAAGCGCAAAGAAGATTCATTACTATTAAATGACTTATTTCCAGATGAATAACTTTTTACCATGAAGAATGCCACACCTTGGTATGCTGACATTGTCAACTTCTTGGTAACTAAATCATTACCCAATGATCTATCTAGAGCTCAAAGAGAAAAAGATAAAAAGTGATGCCAAATACTACATTTGGGATGAACCATATCTATGAAAGCATGTTTCGATCAGGTAATGAGAAGGTGCATGCCCAAAACTGAGCTTCAGTCTATTCTAAGTTTTTGTTACACTTATACATATGGAGGGCATTTTGGGTCTAAAAAAACAGCTTATAAAGTTTTAGAATGTGGTTTCTCTTGGCCAAATTTATTTCATGATGCTTTCAAGTTTTGTAAAACATGTGAACAATGCCAAAGAGTGGGTAATTTAACTTATAGACATCAAATGCCACAATCCTCTATTTTAGTATGTGAAATTTTTTATGTAAGAGGCGTAGATTTTATAGGTCCGTTTCCTAATTCTTTTGGCAACAATTATATATTACTTGCGGTTGATTATGTCTCAAAGTAGGTGGAAAAAATAGCCATAAGACTGATGATTCTAAGTTTGCTACAGCTTTTATTAAGCTAACATTTTTAACGAGTTTAGAAAACCTAAGGCTCTTACAAGTGACGGAGGAACTCATCTTTGCAACCACATGATTGAAGCTCTATTGAATAAGTATCATGTTATACACAAGGTGTCCACCACATATCATCTCCAAAAAAGTGAACAAGTCGAGGGTTCTAATGGGGAGATAAAGTTCATTCTTGAAAAAACTGTTAACCCAAGTAAGGAAGATTAGAGTCTTAGATTGAATTATGCTTTATGGGCTTATCAGACTGTTTAAAAAACCAATAGAAATGTCTCCCAACATGTTACTGTTTGGTTAGCCATGTCATCTATCGATGGAATTATAGCACAAGGCTTTTTGGGTAGTAAAACAATGTAATCTTGATTTGGATGAGGCTGGTTTGCATAGAAAGCTACAAATACATGAGCTAGAGGAGATTAGGAAAGATAACTATGAGAATTCAAGAATTTACAAGGAGAAAACAGAGGTATTTCATGATAATAAGATTGTGAGGAAAATTTTTAATGTTGGACAAAAAGTTTATCTTTTCCACTGATAGCTCAAGCTCTTTCCAGGTGAGCTTCGTTCTAGGTGAATTGGTCTTTTTGTTATTGCTAACATGTCCTCATGGTGTAGTAAACATTAAGAGTTTGGAAACCAACAAAGAGTCCAAGGTCGATGGTCATCGATTAAAGCCATTCTATGCAGGATTTCAAGAGGAAATGATGTAGCAAGTGGAGTTGGAAGATCTGATGTATGTTTGAGATGAAGTAAAGTCGGGCAAATGACGCTAAACAAATGCGCTATTTGGGAGGCAATGCAAGGTTCAAAAAAATTAGATTTGATTTCCTTCTTATTCATTTTAGTTTTATTTTATTCTTCTCTTTCATGTTTATTTATACATTGGGGACAATGTATGTAATATATGTGGGGGGAGATTAATTGCATGTTATTGTTTTGTTTTAAATGATTTTAGCATGGTTCATGTTAATTTTTTTCCAAAAATTAATGTTTTCTTAAGTTCTTTTCAAAGTTTGATGAGTTGATGCATGGCTTGAATGGGAATATGCTTGAATGATATGACTTTGCAAGCTGACTTTATTTTAGTGTAGATGATGATATTGAACACTTAGCATGCTAAATCTTGGTCATTATAAGATCCTTATGAGTTTTGAGCTTAAAATGTTTATTACCTTTGTCAATCTAATTTCTTTGTTGTGAGTATCAATTCATATTATCGTAACTTTAGAACTTGCTTTTAATCTCATTAAGATTACATTTGTTTACATGCAAGTATGAAAGTGATGAAGGCACTTAAGATGAAAACTACTTGAACGTAATAGCCTACCCTATAATTTATCCCTTAATGAACCCGTTTGAGCCTAATGTTAACTTTTCTTTATGTAAGCCATGGTTGAGCCTAAAACCGTAAAACAAATTATTAGCATTTAGTTACATGTTTGAATTTTTAAAAGAAAAATGTGAAAAGGGTGAATTCTTGAGGCCTGAGTTTGCACAAAAAAAAAAAAGTAATTGGTATATGAGCTATGGAATCATGTTTAAAAGCTTCATGAAACAAAAGATTGAGTAAAAATTGAGAACAAAGTAAAAAAAAGGTGTTCTCATGCAATAAAAAAAGAGTAAACTTGATATTCAAATGCCTAAAAAGAGACTAAGTATGGCATACCATAATTTCTATTTAAAATTATGCAGTTTGAATTTTGAAATTTAAAGTTATATTTTTTTATGATTCAACTTTGTGCTCTATTAGTTTCTCTATCTTTAATTGCCCTTTGTTTTTCCATTCTTTGTTGCTAACATTCTTATACTTTAGCCCTATTACAACCATGTTAAAAAATTTCTGATTTGTGTTAGCGTGTATCATAAGTGATGGAGATGAGATGAACAAGCAAGCATATGGTAGTGCATGTTCATGGATTGTATTTGAGAGAAACACTAAGCTTAAACACTTGTGTGGTATTGAGTGTATATCTATTGAAAATAACCAAGATAAGTATAACAAGTTTTTCATAAAAATCTCTTATCTAAGATGGGTGTTAGTCTTGTGAAAGAAATTTTTTTCTTGTTATATTCTTTGTTTTTCACATGTATGAATCTTTAAGAGCTTTGTAAAGATTTAGAGTTTATTTGTATTTAGGATTAGTCAAGGTCTAGTTTGCTAGAGACTAGCAAAGTCTAAGTTGAAGAAATTTAATAAGTGTCTAATTTTATATAAATTATTTTTCTAACTTAAATTTTTTCTAGTTATTTTTATGTTTATCATAAGCATTTATTTATCTATTTTATTTTGTAGGATTTAATTGGATGAAAAATACGAAGGAATTAAAAATTGGCTAAGTTAAGGAATTTGTGTGGGCTTTGAATTCTTAGTGAGCAAATCTTGGAGAACTTTAATTACACTAGGAGAAGTTAAAAGATAAAGTTTTACTTGGGTTAAGAGTTTGAAAGCTAAAGTAATTATCTTTAAAAATTATATCTTAGATAATTATGTTATTTATCTTTTGGATAAATGAAGAAAATTAGCCCACAAATCTAACTTTATGGCTACATTCATTGAGGAAGAAGATTGTGCACAACCTTTCAAGAGAATAAGATAAAGAGTAGATATTGTTTTTTATTTTTATTTTGATAAATTAATGGAATTATCTTTATCCCTAACTTTAGTTGAATTCTTTCCACATAAATAGAGAGGGTTAAACATTTTTGATCACCTCATACTTACTTTCTTCTTTTCTATTTTATTTTTTGTTTTCTAAACTATGTCTTTTTAATTTTTTTATTTGGTAGTAAAAAGATTTGCAAGCGTATTAATCAACATAAGAAATAAATGAAGTTGTTTTCAAAGTCTTTTTTTTAACAAATATCTTGTGTTTTTTCTATTTAAATGTTATGGATGCATATTACTGGTTTTCTCATATTTAATCTAGAGCTAGTTTAGTTAATCAATACGTAATAGTTTGATTAGTTTCACATAAGTAGCAAACAACTTTAATAAGGATGGTCAAGTTTTCATTTCAATGGTTATGGAAAATATAAGTCTTTCTTATATAAGTAAGCTTTTGATTTTGTTAGATTGAAGTTAAACTTTCCTAATTTTTAAAGCTATCTTTTAATTATATTTTAAAAGCTCCTGTTAGTGTAGTTAAATGATAAATGTTAATCATAGTGCTTAGCTTGTTTAATTAAGAAGTAAGGGAAGGTAAAGAAGTTAATACATATTTGATTCCATGGTTAATTTATTTTTTTTGAAAAAGTGTATAAGAGTTTTCAATGATTAATGATAATACACTAGTAAGCAATATTGATTTACTACTAAAGTCTTTTCATCATTGATTTTTGTTTTCATTTTGTTTCCAATCAAAAGCAATTTAAAACCCTTTATTTATTTTTATTGCTGTTTTCTCAACTAGATTTTATCATTTCTCCTAGCACTTCATTTTATTTTCTTTTTATTCTCAAAATTGGTTTTGCACTTCTAAAGGTCCTTGTGGATATGATCTCTGCTTCCCTATATTACAAATCTGAAATCAAGCTAAAGGAAGTAAGCATTATAAAAGGGTAGCATTGGTAACTCCCGGTGTATCAACTTGTCCTTCTATTATTTCCTACAACATTGCCATTATTGAAGCCTCTAAGATAATCTGTGGTTTCAGTAGTGTTTCTTTAAACTTTCCTCTTTCTTGAATCCAAACTTAGAATTCTTGAACTCCTTGCTTTTTGCATTCTTACATTTTCCAACACCTTGCTTTGCCTTCCCTCTGAATTGATCCCCTGCTGACACCCCTGGCTTTTACTTGCTAGAACGATTTACCATCCTCGAAACCAAAGTCTGGCTCGCTATTTTTGCCACCTACGAGGAAGCCACTCTGTTGCCTTTGCTTCCTCCATTTCTTAATTGCCTCAATCTTTTTTTTTTTTTTGGCTTAGCTTTGTCTTTCAACTTCTCAGCCTGAACCTCTTTAGCAATTCTCTTAGCCTTTTTAGCCTTCTTTCTTTCTTCAGGTTCTTCCATTTGTCTCTTCTGTGCCAAAAGCCGATCATTCACCTTCTATATATGAGGGCGTGTCTTAACCATTTTCGTATAACACTCAGGCTGTCTAAAGAAAGGCAACCCCATCAACTGAAACTTTTCGAATGTCAACCTTGTCCCCTCCAATGCCTATTTATAAAAGGCAAGACTTTGTTTCTAGATCATTGTTCACAGCCATCAATATCGAGGGAAAGCTTGTGCATCTATTCAACATTTCTTGGCCAGCTAATACCTTGAGGTTTCTAAATGAGGCTATCTCTCATTTATGTAGAGTTCTTCAAAGGCTCCACCAGCTTCACATATTCTTCTTCTAATTTTGACATAAATTCATACTCTTCCCCACTAAGATCATCCATTAAATCATTATCCTTCATTGCATTCTAAGCTAGTAAGATTTATTCTTTCGTAGCCCTATCGCATAAAGACTATTATCGAGAAATGGGAAATTCAAAACATTGTTAGGATGCAAATAGGATTCCCCACATAAAGCAATCAAAATCATTACCTGTTGTCGCTTCTCAAAACCTCAGCAAAACTCTAGCCGCTTCAGAATCTGATTATTGACTTAGGATTTTGAAGGCAATGCCAAGTATTTTAGTGTTTTAGGCTAAAAAACAAAAGAGATGAAGACGAAAGAGAAATATAATAGGGTGTTGTGATGATCCAACCCAAAATAACCACAGAGGGCCCAATAAATCTTGGGCACATTTAGATCTTTAATGACCCAAAATCAATTTCAACTTAAAAAAGTAGGAGAAAATTTTTGCTATTTTCTTTCTTAAATTTGTTTGCTACACCATAAATATTAATCTCTATATCTACCATAATGGTGAGTCTAATTTTCAAGAAACCCATAATAAAAAATTTTTTTAAAATCTTTTAAGCATTACTTTTTTTTAGTATTTTTCTTTCTTTCTTTATTCTTTTGTTTACTTAAATATTTGTAATTTAAAATAATTAGTAAGAAGTAATCATCAAATATAAAAACTTATCAACTTATATTTTTTAAAAATTAAAAAAGAAGCATATATTAAGACAAGTAAAGAAATACAACCATTTAAAAAATAAATGACACCGATAATTTTTTTAAATCTATTTAATAAAATTTAACACGTTATAACATATAGATGATTAACTAATATTTATGAATCTCAAGGAGATATATAGTAAGTTTTTCCTTGATGTGTGATTTGGACTTTGCAATTTTGAACTAAAATCTATTGAACTTCTAATTAAGCATAGCTAAATGAAGATTTTACTTTTAAAGAATAAGTTTTGTTTGATAGGGAAAAAAAGAGTAGAAAGATGATAGGGATAGTTGAAAAAAGTTTAAGGAAGAAAAATATAAGAGCTGGTCATTTTTCAACTTATAAAGAAAAATAATTTTAAATTAACAAAAAAAAGAGAGAAAAAATTAAGAGTTATAGTCAAATATTACAAAGACACAAAGTTACCTATCATTTTTAATTTAAAATTTACATATTTTAAAAATACATTAATTTAATTTATTTCCATTTTTGAGTTTTAAGCAACCAATATTAAAAAATAAATAGTTTAAGGGCATTTTAGGATTTTAACCTTTGTTTTTTATTGTTTCTTGTGTGGCTTACCAGACTTGTTCATGGTCAAAGCAATCTATTTTTGCTCGAAAGTCCAGTTTGTATTGGATCTGGCTTAAATAAAAATTTTTGCATTTTAAGTTAGTCCGATTTTAATGACTAGTTATATAATAAAAATATTTTTATTTAAATTTAATATAAATGTTAATATAATTTTTTAATTTTATTCGAAGCAGTAACATATGTTTTTAGACTGGCTATTGGAACAAACTTTTTTATAGCTTGAATGGTTGAACTAGCAAACTCCAACCAACTTAAGATTATTTTCATTCTTTTTTTTTTATTTACTTTTCTTTTCATTTTTAGTATATACTTATGAAAATTTTACAAAAAGAGGAAAATTGAAATAAAATTATGGAAAATTATTTTGTATATTTATAAAATTTTGTTAGTAAAATCTATTGTAGAAACCAAAGACAAAGAATAAAGAACTTATTGTTATTGCCAAGGATTGAACCCTTTGTCCTTTAAGGTGAAGTTGCCTATTACTTAGCGCAGACGGTTATAAAGCAATTGGCTTTTAGGATTTCAACAACACTATCTTGACAAGTTGTACTACTTTCAAAGTCTATGAACTATGAAATTTTACATAATTTTCTCTCTTCATGGATAGATTCCTAAGCTCTAGAGTAGAAAGAATAAAAATAACAAAAGCCTTAGAAAACCTGAACAACTAAGAAAGGAAGTAAGCTTCAAAATTTCTTAATTCTTGAATTGTATTTCTAAATGAAATTGGATAATTTCCCAACCTCTTCAAAACACCTATTTGTAGGATTTAAGAAGCCTAAAAATTAATTACTCAAGATATATTAATTTGTATAATACATGAATATCCATTTATTATGATAAATATTCAGATTCATGAATTTATGTATTACCATTCATATATATTCATGGTTCATGAATAGTCAAATTCATGAATTTACATTATTCACGAATGTACCTAATACTATTCATGCATATTCATAGTTCATGAATATTCAAATTCATGAGTTTATATAATTCATGAATATACATAATAATATTCATGTACATACATGATTCATGAATGAACAGTCAAAGTTCATGAATATACATAATAACATTCATGAATATCACACCATAATTAATATATCAGTTCATATACTGAGATATTTAGGAATGAAAAATTACTGATTAGACAAGAATAATACAGTAAAATAGTTTTTCGATTAATCAAACCCGAGCCCACAAGCTCACAACACAATTCACAAGACAAAGCTTGAAAAATATCACATATATAAAAATTTTTGAGTTTGTAATTTTTCCATCTAAAGGTCATTTGAGATTAATTTCTCGTTCACTGATAATTGATTTTAAACATGTTAATATTGTATGTTAAATTAATCATATTGGGGTATAAAATTTAATAAATTATTTAATCACAAATGTAAGCGAATTCCACATTAAATTTAGCTTCATAAGTGCCCATTAATTAATTTTTATAAAACCAATTTCAAACAAATTAAACTAACATTTTCTCTCTTTTTTTTCCCCTATATACAACAAAGAAGATAGTCATATTATTAATTTTTTACAAAAATTAATCAATTATTTTGATTATAATAATATAAGCTTAAACAAATAGTAACAGATATCCAAAATTATAGAAAGAAAAGGGTATTACTATAGATGGCAATGGTAAACTCCATAATTTTTTTAAGTACTTATGAATATAAAATTTGCTACCAATATGTAAAATTAAATTTATCCTTAGACCGTCTGTCAAGTCCAAGGGTCAGAATCTAAATAAAGTTTTTAGGTCGCCTAAATTATTATTATTATTATTATTATTATTATAAAATCATTTTTTATTAAAATTTAATTTTAAATGCATTTGAAATATTAAATATTAATATTAATATATTTTTTTAATTATTTTAAATAATAAATTAACTTAACCAAATCCAGCCAAACCATCCAAAGCCTTGAAAAAGCCAACTAGACTTGGCCGACCCATAAACATCACTGTGCAAAACACGATTCACAAAATTGATAAAATAGTTTTTTTTTTTTTTTTTTTACTATTAAATTGTGTAAGAGATCTTCTAAAATCATTAAAATAAAATTTAAAATACTTAATTAGAATTAATATTAAATTAAAAACTTGAAATTTTTATTTACTTGAAAAAAAATTAAATTTATGATATATCTATAAATTTTAATTCCCAAAGTAATCATATTATTGATATTTAAGTGAAAAAATATTAGTTAATATATTAATTTTAAAACTTAAGAATATTTGGTCTCTATTATTTCAATTCTATACTTTCAGATTTTTATTCTCTATTTTAATTTTAGTAAATTTAATTTTTGCACTTATATTAAAAGCTTATTTAAGAACAACTAATAATATGTTTATTAAACATAAAATTTATTTATTTTTTGCACTAATATGTCTCACATGATGAAAAAGAAAATTCAAGTTAGTATTTTATATTATAAAAAAAAATTCAATTGAATTTAATTGCAGAAGTTTAAAATTATTATCAAATATATTTTTGGATTTTTAATAAAATTATAGACTGAAAATAGTTTAATTGCAGAAGTTTAAAACAAAAATCATAGACTGAAAATAGTTTTATTGACTTTAGCCACACTTAACCTTTGCTTTATTTGTTTTTGGTCATTTTTTATTATTTATTTTTTTTTAAAAAAAAGAAAAATATGAAACATCATTATATGAGAAAACAAATTTTGATTTTAATTAGTGGCCAAACACCTCCCAAAGTCAGCAGCCATTTGGTTTCGATCTTTCTACTTGTCCTTTTCCCTTTTTTCCCCCCTAATTAATAGCTTCTCATTAGCCACTATTTACTTAACGCATTTAAAAAATATATTTTTAAACTTATAACTTTAAAAAATTTATTCAATATAAATATTTAAATAAAATAATTCGTGTATTTATATATTATTTATATATTTTTATGTGTCATAATTATGTTTATATATTATATATTTTTATAAATTTTGATATATTAATAATTTATAATATATAATTTTAGTATATTCGTATGTTTTTTTTATGTAATATCGTATTTGATTATATTTTAACTTTTTATATATCATATTATGGATACCAAATGAGCTAAAACTCAACTGACTTCCTTGGCTTTATTAGTTGCGAAACAGAAATTTTTAAATTGTGGATTCTTTTTTAATTTCAAATCCAAAGACTAGTAGTACTTAAATAACGGATAGATTAAATGATTTCAACTGGTGTTATATAAATAATAAGATATATTCATATTTATGAAATAAAATTTATTCCGTATAAGCGCACTCTTGAATAAGGATAATCATGAACTTTAAATAAGATTAAGCTCAAACTGTTAAAAAAAACTTTATAGAAATTTATAGATTAAATCAGTAAAAAAAAACTATTTAATAATAATATTAGCAAACGATATATATATATATATATAAAATCAGATTCAGTGGATAGTTGGATTCTTCACCATACTAAAAGAAATATATAGAAATACAAGGCTGAGAAATAAAAAAAAAAAAAACATGTGTGCATGTTTTGATTTCATAATATATAAAAATAACACAAATACATAAATTTTTAAATCTGAATAAAAAAATTTAAATACTGAAAATTTATATTTACAAATAAATATATTATTGAAACATATATAATATTTCTTATTAAAAACTAATAAATTAACTATATATTTTAAAAAAAAATCTAAAAAAATATCAATAAACTCAAAATAATATATTTAAACATTTGATATTGTTACGTATTAATATAAAAGTAATAACACACCCACCTATACTATACAAACTATTTAATATGTATGCCTAAAAATTAATGGTTCTTTGAGGCTTGGAAAAAGCAATGATTGATAGAAAAAAAATGATTGGTAACGATGTGAGAGTTGTTTTACCTCTTACACAACAGTTGTTTTACCTCTCACACAACACAACTTGGGACTTAGGCAAAAAAGGAAGAAGTTAGGGTTATTTTAATTATATTGCTGCTAGATTTACTCTTGAGTAGGATAATTCATTTGTTTCATATTTTTGACTCGTATCGAGTTAGATTTGAACAATGATTTTTATATAAATCCAATTTGAATTATTTTTTACATAATAAAAATTTATATTTTAAAATTTAATTATAAATAATAATATAAAGATTTTTAATATTATTTTAAATAGTAATATGGGCTATCAATTCGAGTCTGGATAAGGTAAAAAACTTTTTTGAGTTGCTCCATAGCACCTCTAATTGTTGCCCATCATTTTTCTTAGGGAAAATAGCTTATTAAAAATAATTTTTATATCTTTTGGTGTTTTTTTTTTTTTTTTTGCAAAAAATTAATTTGATCAACGTCAGATAACAAAACCTTATCTTCTTTCCTTATAAATGATTTTTCCAAAAGCTAAAACATAGTAATAAAAGTCGATCTCGACTTATGAGGATTGATAATGTATAGTAAAGTAAAAAATGACCATTACTCTAAAAATAGAAGCTAATTCAAAAAAAAAAAAATTATGGACCTTTTAAGTTTAGAGATTAACTTCTGTTATCAATACAATTTAACCAAAAAAAAAAGTCAAATAACAAAAAGATTTTTTTATAAAATCATTCAAAAAATAAAATATATTTTTTAAAAAAATTCTATTTTTTTGAAAAATTATTTTGAAGAAATTAATTTCAATGAAAAAAACTAATCCACAATTTGCTTGCTACTTTCTTTCTTTCTTTCTTCATGGTGGCCCTTGTAATTAGAGGTTCATGGTCAGACTACAACAATAATTTTTTTTTCCTTACCTAGGTTGGTCATATGGAACTTGGGTTGATTTGAAAGC
>JBBYHL010348465.1:0-22474 GCA_038381835.1 Adansonia madagascariensis
TGATCTTGTTCGTCTTCCATAGGAATGAAAATAAATGTGAAACTTCAGTTAGTTTCATGTTCGCTTGGAGCTTCTTCATCCTTGAAATCAAGCCAATTTTGAGAATAATAGATTAGTTAATCATACTAGAGAAGAAGACACCTACATCCCACGATCAGTAATTGAGAATGTAAAGCCAAATCACAATAAAAAAAAATTACAGCAAGAACTTATTTGAAGATAACGATTCCTTATAAATGTATAATAATGAATAAATAGCTTCATGTATACTAGCAGTTGTCTTTATCTTGATCATGAAGGTATAATGATGTTAATAGCATCATGTATGCCGATAATCTTCCTTATTCTAAGGCATATCAAACTTGATCAGACTTGTTGTCTTTCCATGAATATCAAATGAACTTGTGGTCTTGACATGAAGATTTATTACAAACTTCAAGCCTTTGGGAAAGATTAGGAGGCTTGGGAGAGCTCCGTTAACTAGTCTTTCAAGGCAAAAGGAGAATGAGCGATGTCCAAGTTGATTTGTATCTACCAAGATATGGGTTTGTCGGTGAAGAGATGTAATTCTTTTTCAATATCTTCATTTGACATGAAGATTTATTGCAAACTTCAAGCCTTTGGGAAAGATTAGGAGGCTTGGGAGAGCTCCGTTAAATAGTCTTTCAAGGAAGAAGGAAGAATGAGCGATGTCTAAGTTGATTTGTATCTACCAAGATATGGGTTTGTCGGTGAAGAGATGTAATTCTTTTTCAATATCTTCATCTTCCTTAGAGAAAAATGAGATACCCTTGATGATCTTTGAAGTATCCCATGGTGGTTCTACAAGAAAGACATTATGTTTGTGAGATAAATATGATGTCGGATATAAAGCTTGGATAGCATTAAAAGTGTTACCTTGATATATAATTAAATCTCCAAGCTAACAAAAAAAATTAAAATTAATAATAATTGTCAATACATGAGATAAACATGATGTTTGTGGTGGCAAATAAACAAAAAAGGCAAAGTGTCAAGATTCATGCATAGATGATGACAAGTGAAGCATGATGCATGAGATTTCTATGCCTAGATTACAAGAAAAAAAAGAGAGAAAGTCAAGATTAAGGGGTAGAAAGAATGTTTACCTCACTTTTGAAGAGATCTTTATTTGAAATTGATGAGAAAATTAGGTGGAGAAGTGTTGCTTTTATAGAGAAAATAAGCTAGTTACACTTGGACTAGGGTTAGCATTAAAAAAAATAAAAAATAAAAAAAATTAGTTGAATCCTAGCTGAGCTAGTTTGAAAATCCCAGTTGAATTTGGAATATGCCTTGGATTAAAGCTGGCTAGAATCTATCTTAGGATGGATACAACAAGAGACAGATTCCAATGAAATGACACTTGAATTTGAAGACCAATTCCTAGTTGAATTATATATTAATGCCAAGAAGATTTATGGTGATCTATTTGGGCAAGGAATTAAAATTGAGACATACAGTCAATATGGAAGCACCATTTGAGATGGCTCTTGATGCATGACTATGACGCCATCAAGAAATATATATATATATATATATATCAATTCAAAATTAAATTTCTCACTTATCATATATAAGGATCATGTGAGAATAAATTGAAACTTGCAAATATTTTAAGACCAATACAAAGGTGCAAATAAATATTGGTCTCAAATTAAATTTCAAGACTTGCTCACTTGCTACACTCAAAAAAAAAAATCACGTACGTAACCAAGTCTTGAGGGGGCATTTGTAGAACGAGAAAAACTTCGACCAATCACAAATTGCCACATGTAAATTGATATTTCTTTTAATTAAGAAATTAGCAATTAAATTTTGCATCACCTGTACAATTGATGATATCATAAATAAATATTTATCTTTAATTAAATTAAAATTAATTTAAAGTTTTATCTCTGATTAAATTAAAATTAATTTAAAGATAAATAAAAAGAGTTTTATCTCTAATTAAATTAAATTAATTAAGAGATAATTCATCAAGATAAATTTATTAAAGATGTTATATTCTTTAAGAACTTTTTTCTACTTGACTTATTGGCATTATAAAAGGGATCTCCACCAAAGCCATTGAACACAATTCACAAGCCTGAAGAGAAGAAGCAGATTTTGAAGATTCAAGTCCTCTCAAAGTCTCAAGAAGTTTTCTCTTAAGAACGCGAAGAACACGGCTCTCGTTCTTTAGGAAGCTACTCTCCGATTCTATTCTGGCAACAAAAAAGAGTTAAATTTCGTTTGTCAAGATCAAGTCTAGAAGACCCTTGAAGTGGACCTCAACGATTTAAGATCAAGTCTGAAGACCCTTAGATCAAAGTTTTTGTTGAAGAAAAGAATCAAAGGATTTCTTTATTTTAAAGGACATCTAGAGATTGCAACTCAAGTATGATAAATCGAGTTAATTTATTTGTCTCCAAATCTTCTTCATCATATTTTTCGACACGAAATTTATGTGTACAGGAAGGTTGATTGAAATGTATCTTATAATTGGCATTGGTTATCTAGAAATAACCAAATTCATAATTTTGAGATGTATTTCGACTTGTTGGTCACTTAAGGCATGAAAATTGAGATTTTGGTTGAAAAATTCGAGGTGACTTAGGAAAGAGAAAATTCAATTTTTTTATGAATTTTTTGAAAAATAAGGTTGAAAAACTCACTGGGACAAAACTTAGTAATTTTTAGGAAATAAAATATTTGATGATTTTGATAAAAAGGGTGGATTTTTAATTTAAAATTCAAAAATTAATGAGAAAATCGAATTGATTTTTCAAGAATATTTGGACATTGATTTGAACCTAGTGAGACCCACACATGAATCCATTGAGAAATTAGTAGGACTCATTTCGTGGCACCCTAATGCCTCAGGAAGGTAATTTGGTAAGTTAGTCAATTTTACCTAAGAGCTAAAAATAGAAGATCAAGCTATCCTCTTTTCCCGAATTTGTTTTGGAATCATCTAGAGGTTTTAGTGGAAAGCAAGATACCTTTAGAAAGGTAGCTTGATGAAGATTAATGTAAACACATCCAAAAAATTGCCTTCTAAGAGAAAACCTTTTTTAAAATTGGACCTCGTTTAGTACTGACATTACATGCAAGGAATTAGGCATAGCATCTTTGAAAAATCACTTTAGACTCATTTGAAATTGTTAAATCAAGAATGATACCTTCCCAGAAAGGGAATTTTACTAAGTTTTTAGGAAAAATATTTTAAAAAAAATCCAAAAAAATCTTTTGGCAGACAAAAAATGACCCATAATGCAACCTGATCGCTAGCCTTGAGGGTTTCCAATAGTGCGTATTCAAAAAATCATAACTCCCTTATTCGAGTTCATTACGAGGCAAACAAGATACCGTTGAAAAGGTAACTTGATGCTCTTTGAAGGAAAAATACTAGAATAATTTAGAAAAATCACTTTAGGATCAAAAATAATATTTTAAATGGGTAACCTATTGCTATGAATGCAAAAACAGGGTCATTTATGTTTTGGACTTCCTACACACATATAATGGGGCTTGGATATACGAAGGTCTATCATTTATGGTCCATGATAGTGGAATCACAGATCCTCTTTGAAATCTTGAGGAATTGGGCTACTAAACGGTTTGTTATCTATGCTATTTGATTAATAACACATAAGTCCATGTCAAGACCTATTTAGGCCATGAATCTAAACATAAAATACTTGACTTTATCCTAAGGTTGGAACATCAACATAATGAAAACATTATGTCAAGATTAATCCTCATTATTTGAAGTTAATCTTGACTTAACTTGGGGTGGTTTTATAAAAGATAGTACTTTAGCACACAAAAGCCACATCCAACATATTTAATCAAATAAAATAGAAAAATATGTCACCAAGCAACAAAAGCATGTTAGAATAGCATCAAGATGGCATTTTTATCAAGCATACATGGTAAGAAAGAAACAATGACATAAATAATGCATTGACATGTCAAAAGAAGTTTATGGCATCATGAAACATGGTAAGCATAACATAAACTTTCATGTCATCATGTGATGCTGGAATGAAAAGTGTTGCGGCATGCCCTCTACAACCCAAATCGCTTGGATGAAGCGTGTGCGACTTAAAAAGAGTGCCTTTGTGATATCCCTTGATTGGGATTTGGATTAGGTGTAATAAGGTGAGAGTAGGAGGGGAAGATCATTGGAGTAATTGCTCGTTGAACTAGTTTTGGATGGCCACCACGAAGTGGCCAAAAACTTGGAGTTGCCATTGATCATTTGGGCTAGGCATGATAGGATGCTTATCAAAATCGATATTTTAAGTTGCGAAACTCGAAACATTGATTTCATGGTTTACATGGTCTAGAGATTCGTTGCTTGGGGTCAAGAGTTGGTTACACGTGGGGAAGTACTAAGATCCCCACTGCCCTAAATCGGTACCTATGTCTTAGATTTTGATTTCCTTGGTTTTGACTTTGTCATTATCTTGATATAATTCCCTTTTAATGCATGAACTTGTGTAAAATAATAAATTTGGGTCTTAAAGAAAGTTTGAATCTCATATGTGCTTGGAGATGGTGGGGAACATAGAAATTTTTTGACTAAAAATGATCTCTGGATTTAATATTTTTGAAAATTAAATATTCCATGTCAAGCACTAGAGAGCCTTGGAATTTCAAAAATAATGTGGAAATATGAATACAAAATGAACACCATAAAAGGAAATGTGATAGTAAGACGAAAACAAATATTATAAATATTATGTAAAATAAACACACAAAAAGCAAAGACAAGAGGGACAGTCAAAATGTATCTCGTAATTGTCTTTGATTATTGAGGAATAATTGGAATGACAATGTTGAAATGTGTTTGGACCTAGGATGTTTAGAAGAGAGAAAGTTTGGATTTTGAGTGAAGTTTGAAAAGCAGGGTCAGAGTATCTTCTCAAAAAATAAGGTTAGAGTATCCAAAAAGATAAAAAATTTAGTAATTTTGGAAAAAAAAGTGTTTTGGTGAAACTATAGATTTTAACTTAAAATTGGTAATTTAAAATAAATGATAGGATTAAAGATTTTTCTTTTGCTCTTGGTCCGAGCTTAGTAGGACTTGTGTTATGACTTGTGACTCAATGAGGAGAGTTACTCAAATTCGCTTTGACGCATTCAAATGCCTAGGAAAGGTGGTTTAAACAAATTCAATTAATTAAGGTAAAAAAAATAGGGTATAGTATCGCCCTATCCACTTTTCTTGAATTTATTGGAGGCATGTCCAAAGGCTTCAAGGGATAAATGAGGTATCTTGGGAAAGGTTGCTTGATAAAGATTAACATAAAAATATTTTAAAAATCTTAAAAAATTACTTTCTTGGTGGAATTAATTTTTAAAGTTAAATTTGACTCAACATTGGCAGCATGTGTAGGAGAAAAGGTAAAAATAATAACAGACTTTAAAAAATATCCCAAACTCATTTGAAATCATTAAATCACAAAGATACCTTTGTAGAAAGGGAATTTCTCAAAATTTATAGGAAAAACATTCATAAAATCTAAAAAAAATCATTTGATGAGACGAAATGGCCCAAATAAAGTATGAATTATAGATTTTAGAGGTTTCAGATAGTATTAGTCTAAAAAATCATAACTCCCTCATCTGAGCACATTCAAGGTAAACAAGGTACTATTAAAAAGTTTAATTCGGTGCCCATTAAGGGAAAATATTAAAAAATTTGAGAATATAGGGCTCAGAAATGATTTTTCAAGTCATGGCTGCAGCTTTGCTAAGGCAAAATAAGGGAATTTCTCAATTTTTTTAGGTTTCATAGGACTAGGCTTAGATTACAAACATTGTTTTTTAAGGGAAAATATTATAAAATTTAAGAAAAATCATTTAGGGCTCAAAAATGATTTTTCAAATCTTGGCTATAGTTTTACTAAGGCAAAACAAAGGAATTTCTTTGTTTTTTGAGTTTCATAGAACTAGGCTCAGATTACAAACATCCAAATGTTCATGACAAAAAAGGTTAGTGACAAGGTTTCATAAGTTCATTCATACAATATCGGAGTAGTTTGGGATGATGGAATAGCCTATTAATCAAGTAATTAGCAAGGGGTATTTGCTCTCAAGATCAAGACACCAAAAACTTTAAGACAAGTAAAACAGGATTTTTCTTTTGAAAATCAGAATATTAACCTGATTTAGCCATGAATCCAAACATGAAAAGCTTGTTTTATCCCTAAGATTGGAGGACCAGTTAGTGAAAACAGCAAATCAATGTTAATCTTCATTTATTGAAGGGAACATAGACTTAACTTAGAGGTTTTTTGAAAATAGATATTTTGCAAGCATCATAAAGACATTTTGACAAATACATGATAAATTAAAAATAGCAGAAGCATCAAACATGAGCAAACATCCAAAATAATTAGGTATCTCGCTTTAATTAAACAAAAACATGCTAGAAGTATATCAAAAGACATGGTCATTTCATAGCTTGCTAAGAGGAATATTTGAACATCAAAGAGCATGTGAAAATGAAGGAATAATAAAAAAAATGCATAAACAAGGGCTGTTTTGATGGGAAAATAAGACATGGGATTTTTTATCATCCAAATATCATCAAGGTATTAAGGGCATCACCAAGATCCTAAAACTACCACAACCAAGGCCATAATTGAGAGTCCTAGCAAGGTAATGGCAACATTAGTGGCTCACTAAGATGATGCAAATGATGAAAAACTTAAAATAAATTGACCAAGGGAAGGAAAATATACCAAGAAAGCTTAAACTTTTGCTTTTCTTTTGAAAAGAAGTAACTTTAGCTTTGAGTTTACTTTTTTCCCTCTATTTACTATTGATTAGCAAAAAAAAAAAAGCTTTTTGGTTATGGTATCACTGGAGAGAAGTTTAAAGGGTGAAAATGAAGGGAATGAGAGGTTTTAGAAGGGTTTTAGGAGGTGTCAAGGGGAAGCTTTAGGAATAGTAAAAGGAGAGTGCTTTAAAGGTTGAGGTAATACTGTTTATGTCTCTTTTGGTTGAGCATGAAAATTAGATTATATAGGACCACATTTTAGCCATCAACATAACCTAGCAAAAAAACTATTTGGGACTTTTATGGTGTATAACATGGTGAGTCATTGTACCAAAAGTAGCTTTCAGCATTTCATTGTTTGATATATAGCCTTGGTAGCAATAGGAGACCATGCATGAGCTAATGTAGTGAGCAAAGGCTGGCTTGCCTTTGATTAATCCATATTGTAGCATGACATGCCCTTGTAACAAGCTTAATGGACCATTCAAAAAATGTTATGATCTAATGCTTAAATCCCACAAACGAAATACATAAGATTTTTAGGGAGTTATGTCTTATATTGGATTATTTTTTAGGCCAAAGTCGTGACCAAATTTGAGTTTTGATGTGAGAGGATGAAAGGTGTAAAAAATCTCCAATTAAGCCAAAATAGCCTTGAGTATGGATACTATGTGCTTTCTATCGATACATCTGGGCAAAAAACCTAGAATATATTGAAACATTAAGCATGGTATTGATACAAAGCATGTTTCATTAATACCATCGCTCCTGTATCGATACTTGTTAGCCAAAATTTATGATTTTAGCTATGACATAAGCTTGTATTGATACTTTTGCGCCCTGTATCCATTCACGACCCAAAGTATCAATATAATACTCTCATGTATTGATGCAAATAGCAAAAGTTAGAAAATTTGATGATGTGGGACTCGTATTGACATATAAAGGCTGTGTATTGATACTTGCATGTCAAATTGTTGATTTTTAATACCTTTGACTCTCTAAACACCTTATCTTAGCTGGGAATAGTGGGGAGTTGATCTTTGCTCTGCCAAATGCCTTTGATGGTGTCTTAGATAATGACCTCTGATGCCTTGGATGTTGGCGCAAACAAAAGAAGATGTCTACAAAAAGGCTAAACAAAAACATGATCTTTTTTACCATCAAAACATCAAGAAGGCATTACAAACTGAAGAACACCTCAAAACAATGCATGAATCCTAACATTTGGTTCATGGTCACATGGCTTGGGCTCACTAAATTGACACAAAAATGATAATATGGAAGGAAATAAGAAAATAGGAGAGAAGCAATCTAGAAAGCTTGAAAAGTTTCTCCCTTCCCTTTGTTCTCCAAAGCTCCAAACTTTTTTCTTATGTTCTTTTTTTTGGTTTTTCTTTACTCCTTTTTTCCCCCTTATTTGCTATGGATTAACAAGAAAAAATAATAAAGATGAGCTTTTGAGGTGGTGTATGAGGTAGAAAGGAGTTTAAAAAAGAAAGTGTATGAAAATAGTGGTAGTTTAGAGATATTTTTTGGGTTAATTTTGAGAGCTATGTGAATAGTAAATTATAAGTGTTTTCTTGTTGAGCCAAAGTTGGTTCACTTATAAACATGTGAATAGCCAACTTTTAACCTAAAGTTACGTGTATTTTGATCTTTTCCACATGTACCATAGAGTAGGTCTATGTACTATGCTCAACATTCTCAATTCTTATTGGCATGTGCAGCTAAGATAAACGATAAGTATCTTTTTGTAGGCTAAGAAGCTAGAAAAACCCATCAAACTAACTATATTTTGTCATGAAAATGTCCTCATTCCTGAGCTATTTAGGCCTCAAAATTCAATTAAACCTAATCTTAAACCCAATGGTAAGGACTAGTACAAATTTTAGTGATTTTTGGAACAAAAATATGGCTAAACTTGTGTTTTTAATTAGTTACAAATGGGAAAAATGCCATGAATCAGCAAAAACATCCCAGAGTATCGATACAATAAGGCATTACATCGATACATTGGGCATTTTGCCTAATTTTACTAATACATGTGGGTAATGTATAGATACAATCTCCTTTGTATTGATTTATTTTTTATATGTATCAATATTTGGTCCAAAAATTGTAACTCACCCAGTACTAAGTCTTGTATCAATACCTCAGGCAAATGTAATGATACATCAAGCCAATGTACTAATACATCACCCTTTGGTATCGATACAACCCAGGGTTTCTTAAACTTATTGACATGGTAGCCATGCATTGATGCATTAAGCACATGTATCAATAAAATTAGATGGAAAAATGGATTTTGCTTACCTTTGGCTCTCTGAACACCTTACTTTGACTTGAAATGAGGGGGGATGAATATGAGTTTTCCCATTTGACCTTAATTATGCATTATGATGCTCTTTTAAAGGCTTAGACAAAATTGGGTTTTTACAAATGTTGCAATTTTTCTTCATAAAATAAAGATTTCTTCATAAACCATTGAAGGGAAGAGATAAAAAACAATGAACTGTAGGTTGAGAAATTTAGTTTCATTCACTCCATTGCCCACCCTTAAGTTTTTCCAAATTGGCGTCTATAAAACTAAATAATGGCCTAGACCATTAAGAGCATCATTATTTAATGCTCTTTATAATGCTAAAATAAATAGGTAAATCTTGTTTTTGATCCTCTTTTAGTAAAATTCTATAACTAATGTGGTTAATTTCCCAAATTAATATGATATGATGGCACATCACAAACAATTGTAATGTTGCAAATGCAATTAATTTCTTATGCTAAAAAATCCTTTTAGTTTCAAATAGTCGATCACTTAAGAATGTGGATAAAATATTCCTTACAAAATTGAATATGCAATTTATGTTAAAAAACCTATCTCCACGTTCTAACTAAACCTTAACCATTTTATATCTTCAGTGGTTATAAGCAACTTTATTGGTACAGTAAGAGATAGAGCAAGTTATAATTATCAGCAAGAAAGAAAATGAAAGAGATGGAATAGATTTAGCCTAAAAATAATGGCAATAAGACATAGAAGCCTAAGGAAAAAGTAATTTTGGTTAAACTACCTTGAAGGAACAATGGTGATTGTTATGGTTGGCATAACTGAGAGTGAAAACGGCGAGAATGGAGCAGGCGACGATGGTAAGATTAGAGCTGATAGTGATGAAGATTAAAAGCTAGGGTTTGAGTTTAAAATTAGGGAAAACATGATTTGAAAGAAGGAATTTGAGAAAGAAAATTTGTAAATAAAAAAAAGAAACAAATTTTTATCAAAATGGGTTAAATATATGGTAAGCAGTGAGAAGCAAAATAGGGTTTTTGTGCTGTTTATAACTTTATTAATCATAACAAGTGTTTTTAAGTTGATAATAACCCATAGAAAAAAGAAAATAGTTGTCGATTCCCAAAACTATAAGAATTAAACTACCCTTAAAAATACTTTTCTTTGTAATGGCATGACTGTAACACACCAAATTGATTTGAGACAAAGATTAAATTGATTGCTTTTGGTTTGTAAACTCGATTGGCTTATGTTTGGGTTTTTATTGATCGAGATTTTTGTTTATGTGTTTAGTGTGCATGTTTCCTACATAAAAGGTTATGCTAGCCAAGGAATTACTTTTGGAAATTTAGACTGATTGATAGCAAATTTTGGGTGCTAATACATAGGGTCAAGATAGATTGGTCCTTAGTGGTGGGTTTGGTAGTTCCCTTTTTGGCTAAGGTTTGTTTGGAGGAAGTCCTAAGTATGCTTCTAGAATGTGAACATCTTTGAACAAGGTTGGTTTTAATTTCAAAATTCATTTGTAGTACTAAGGGATGAGTAGATTTTCGTGTAAAATCTTTATCTCTTCCAAAGTAATACTAAGAAATCCTATTATTAATTCTATCCATTTATCAAGCATTATAAACTAAATAGTAAATATGATCTAGTATGGAATATGTGTTTGATGTAAAAGGTATTGAAAAAGAAACAAGTGATTGTATTTTATTCATAAAAAAAGGTATAATTCAATTAAGCTATAAGATACACAAGGAAAATTAAAAAGATAAATTCTTTTGGGCAGTTGATGCCTTTAGTGTTAATGACATGAATGATGTTTCATGTGATCTTTCCTGCATTGATCGATCTTAAAAATCCTTTAGATTACCCCATGCTATTCTAATTGCCTTGAATTTAAGTCTATTCCACCTTTTACCTCTGGGTTTGGTTTCAATTGGCTTTTTTGGGGCAAAGTTCACCTGGCTTGGTTATGTGTGAGTTAGAGTAGTTTGGTTTAGCCTAGATATGGCAAGTAGATTTGGTTTAGGTTAGCTCTGGTTTCTTCAAAGCCTTCTTCACCTACCTCACATAGGATCATTTGAAGAAGCGATAGGTTTCTTCAAAGCCTTCTTTACCTACCTGACATTGGATCATATAAAAAGGTGAACTTTTCTTTGAAACCTTTTTTCACCTATCTTACGACAGGATTGCATGAAGAGGCCATAAATTTCTTCAAAACCTTTTTCACCTACCTGACATAGGATCACGTGAAGAGGTAATAGGTTTTTTTCAAAGCCTTTTTCACCTACTTGAAATAAGATCGCGTGAAGAGGTGAGCTTTTCTTACTTATCTGACATAGGATCGCATGAGAAGGGCATTTTTTATACCTCATGAGGATTTTTATATGTCATCGAGGCCTCATCAATATGAACCTCATTGTTGCCAATTGCTTTTTTTTTTTAAGTCTTCGAATTTCACCATCAAAGACTTGTTTTAAAATAATTTTTTTTAAATGCTTTAAATTTCATTATCGAAGACTTAAAAACTTCTTGAATGCTTTGTATATCACCATCGAAGCTTTGAAAACCTTTTTCGATTACTTTGAATATCTCCATCGAAGCTTTGAAAACCTTTTTTCAAATACTTTGAATACCACCATTGAAGCTTTGAAATTTTTTTTCTTGAATGCTTTGAATTCACCATCAAAGCTTTGAAGATTTTTTTCCTTGAATGTTTCTAATATCAACATTGAAGCTTTGAAGATTCTTTTTTCCTTGAATGCTTCTAATATTACCATCGAAGCTTTGAAAAGATTTTTGATGTTTCGAATATCACCATCGAAGCTTTGAAAATTCTTTTGAATGTTTCTAACATCACCATTAAGGCTTTAAAAACTTTTTTGAATGCCTTGAATAACAACATCAACATTTTGAAAACTCTTTTGGATGCTTCAAATATCACATCGAAGACTTGAAAAAGTATGTAATGATTCTAGAGATAATAACATTGTTTAAAGAAATCAAATGACAAAAAATGCAAAGAAAATCCTACTTTGCCTACCTTACAATAGGATCGCATAAAGAGGATATCCTTCAAAGCCTTCTTCACCTATCTAACACAGGATTATGTGAAGAGGGCAGCCTTTCTCACCTACCTAACAGAGGATCGCATGAGAAAGTCTTTTTTTTTTAAATATTCTTCATCTACCTAACACCGGTATCGTAAGAAAAGGTTTATCTTCTTCAAGGCCATCTTCACTTACCTAACACAGGATCACATGGAGAGGTCTATCTTCTTTAAATCCTTCTTCTAATCATAATTTCAAGAATTTAGGAATTGTTTAATTTTTTTTGAAAAGTCTTTAAATATCAAATTAGTCTTCATTAATTTAAAGATATAATTTATGCAAGTAGATAAATATCTACTCAAGGCATATGCCATTAAAGCTTGCAAAGTACACATTTCATCAAAATTTCAGGATTTATGGAGCGAGATCACATTCTCATTCTAAACTAAGAGAGAATCTACTTGATCAAAAACTATGAAAAATTTTAACCATGGATTTTCCAATATTAAAGATAATGGGTATGCTATCTTTATCATGATGTTAAAGCTTTCTTATGATCGATGATCACCATTCGGGACATTTTTGAATGAGATGAAGAAATGAATTTAGAGGCACAAATAAGGTGGCACTACTAAAATTTGATTCGAAACAATTGGTACAACAGGGTCTAAGTTTATCAAGACCAAATTCAGATAGATGTTTCTTTCATAGGAGTTCCTTGAAAGGCAAACAATGAAGTTATACTATCCTTTTAATCTTCAAGTACAATAGCCCGACAGGTGTTAAACTAATGCTAGTAAACACCAAGTCTCAAATGGTTAATTTTGAAGGCCTTTGGTGCACATAAATTCCCATGGTTGGGTGCAAAAGTTTTGAAAGGTTATTTTGAAAGGAATCAATTTTTGGGCATTTGATTTAACTTTTTGCTAATATCATGAAATTTTTAAAGGTTTGGGATTATTTTTGAATTAGCATAAAAGGGTTCTTTTTCTTTTGGTGGCTATCTTTTCCAATTTATGAATAATTCCACAGCTTTTAAGTTTATTCAAAACTGCCCTTTTTGGGTTTTCATCCTAGAACATCATTTTTTTTAATTGATTGCCTCATTATATTATTGGGGACTCAAAAATCATCTAAAAAGATGAATTTGAAAAGAAATTCCTAAGAATGGCTCGATAGCTCAAATAACTATGTTTGATCAAAATGGACTTTGTTAGGTACATAATGTAGGCCATGGTTCTTGGTTCAGAAAAAAAAGCATAAATAGGCCCAAATCAAGTGTTTAAGGGTAATTGAATCAAGTATCATTTCCTTTCAGAAGGCATTCAACCTAGCATGTCTTTCAAGATGAACAATTCTTTATTTCTTTATCATTTTTTACTTTTTCATTTTTCTTTAATGCTTTCTATTTTTCATTTTATTGCTTTTTTTCATCATATTTTTTATTCTTCATTCTAAAAGAATTTGAAATTTTCTTCATTCTATACTTTGGATAATTTGACTTCAAATTTGAGCTTTCTTTAGTCTTCATAATTTGCTTCATGATATTTAACCCTTCTTCTTGTAAATCTAGATTGGGATTTAGCTTTTTTGATCTTGAAGCTTTGCTTCACTTGTCTTTTCAGTGTGAAGGGTGATCCTTGATTAGGGTTTAAAGAAAAAATAAATTATCAAGCTCAAAGAGGACCACAAAGGGGTAATTTTTTATGTTTGAAATGATACAGAAAAAAGCCCATTTTTCATTTCAAACAAAGTTGTTTGAACTAGCAAGCATTAGTGATTATTTCGAGTACCTCAATAACATGATGTTGCACTCAAATTTTAAAGGCTTAAATTATGCCTCTCAACATTATTAGCCTCATAGCCACCAATGGATCAAGATTGTTGTTGAACGTTTAACGGAGAAAATTGAATTGGCATAGAAAAACCTCAACTATCATATCTTATTTATCAACCATTGGATTGAAAGGGTTTTGTTCAAAGGAAAAGAAGATTCTTGGCTCATGTTTACTTTCATTTTTCTTAATCAAAGATTTATAGAAGTGTCATGAAAATTATTGTAAAAAGTTATCCAAATAAGGGAGATCTTGGAATTACTATCATTATTTTAACACATGTCAAACTATCGATATATGATTTCTTAGGACCATAACCTATTTGTTTGACCTTTAAGGAATCCATAAAAAAAAACATTTAAGTGTGAAAGCTCTATAGTGGTGAAAGGTCTATAGTTGAATGTCTGGGATAAATGTATACGTGAAAGTAAAGAACCTTTCTATGGGAGTTCGACCTATTGTGATCACCTATCAAAGAAATTTTTTCAAAATTCTCATTATCCTATACACTAGAAATTATTTAACTAAAGTCATGATTCCTGACAAAATGCACACTATTCAAAAACCAAAATTCATTTCAATTTTCACAGTCCCTAAAAAAATGTATAGAATTTAAAGTTAAGATAGAAACTGCCCCTGATTGGCGTACTTCCATAAGGTGGATGATGTTTGGACCAATCATCCTTGATAGGCAATCACCAATTCATAGAATTTCATTGAATTGGCATCTTTAAGGGCATTTTTTTATACATATATTCTGCCATCGAAGCCTTGTCTTCAAATATCATCATTAAAGACTTGAATACTCTTAAACACTTTGAATATCACCATCGAAGCTTTGAAACCTTTTTTGGATGCTTTGGATATCACCATTGAACCTTTAAAAATATTTTTGAATGCTTCAAATATCACCATTGAAGCCTGGCCTTCAAATATCACCATCGAAGACCTATTGTTTTGAATGAAAACTTTTGAATGCTTTGAATATCACCATTGAAGCTTTGTCTTTGAATATTACCATCAAAGATCTAGGTTTCTGAGTAAAAACTTATCAAAGCTGTGTCCTCAAATATCACTATTAAAGACCTATTTTTTTGAATGAAAACTTCTAAATGCTTCAAAATTACTATTAAAGCTTTGTTTTTAAATATCAGTATCGAAGATCTCTTTTTCTGAATGTTTTGAATATCACCATCAAAGCTTTACTTTTGAATATTACCGTTGAAGGTCTTCGAAATTTTTTTGAATGCTTCAAATATCACTATCAAAGCTTTGCTTTCGAATATCACCATCGAAGGTCTTTGAAAACATTTTTCTAAATGCTTCAAATATCACTATCAAAGCTTTGCCTTTGAATATCACCATTGAAGGTCTTTGAAAACATCTTTGAGAGCTTCGAATATCAGTATCAAAGCTTTGCCTTCGAATTTCACTATCCATGGTCTTTAAAAACATTTTTTGAATGCTTGGAATATCACTATCGAAGCTTTGCCTTCGAATATCACCATTGAAGGTCTTTTTCTTTTTTTTCTTTTATTTCTTTTTTTCTTCTTTCTCTCTCTTTTTTTTTATTTTTATTTTTTCCATTTTTCTTCAGGCTCTAAATGATACTTTTGCTTCAACCCAATCTGATTTTTCATACTTGTACACTTTTTTCAAATTTTTATATCAAACCATGATCATTTTTTGACATTTTTTACTCTATTTATGACAGGTTTGGTCTTTCCTGGCTAGCAAACATGCTTCACATTAATACTATTTTGATTCTAGATTTTGCGGTGCTTTTGCTAACCAATAGAATGAACATTAGTTGTTTGACCAAAAAAGTGGATACAACTTTCATCCTTCTTTGAAGTTGCTGAGTAATGAAAATCAGGGATGAGGACATAGTCCGAATGGATTCCCTTAATTTCAGAAATCCTATGGTCCTAGCTCCCATTGCCCTTCATCCTTTTAGACTTGTTCCCAATTCATCTTGTCGAATAATGTTTCCTCTTTCTGTCTTGTGATTCCGTATTATTTCACCTCGAATGAAAAATAACAACTTAAATTAGTTTGCAAGAATATGCATGTATCTTATTAATCATTATTATTATTATTATTATTATTATTATTATTATTATTATTATTTTCTTTGTATGATTATCATTGAATGAAAATTAATGATTGATAAATGAATTAATGGATAAATGTATAAGATAATATTTAATGGTGTGAATTAAAGGCTAAGCAATTGGTTAAATATCAAGCATGGATGTTATTGACGAATTCAAGTTAGAACTCAATACCATTATTTCATGAACTGAAATTTTTCGATTTATCCATTATGCAAAAGTAGATCTACAAGATTCAAAAATAACCAAAAATGATTGCTTTTATGAATACTTCATTTTCCTAACTATTTTAATACTTGTAAGAGATTTCCTAAATCTTAATCATCATTTTTCTAAACCTTATATTTACAAAACTGAGCATATAGTCCAAAAAGTTGCCTCTATAATTACTTCATTGCTCCTTGGCATTTTAATACTTCCCATAACGCAATGGGAATTTAACAACCTCATTTGACTTTGATTTAATATGTATTACACTGAGTTTAAGTAGATCTTGAACTTTCCTTTGAATTCATCACATTCTTCTATAGAATGCCCCCATAATCTCACACAAAATTCACAATGTGCATTAATATCATAACATTTGGGATTAAAAGACTCGGGGAAGGCTTGTATACAAGAATAAGAAGCTAATCCTCAAGCAAAGTAGAGTACAATTCTTTTATAAGTAAATAGGAATGAATCAAGTTCGCTTCCTCATGCTCCTCTCTCAGTGTGGATTTCGGAGGATGATGAAATAGCACCAGGAAAATCAAAAGGATTATAAGGCAAGCTAATCTGAGTAGATGCGAAATTGGGTGTCTTTTCTTCACTCATGTCTAATAGTACACTTAATCCAACCTTTAAGTTTTCCAATGTTAATTTGAACATTTGTTCTTTTACTTCCTGGATCTCATGTCCTATTTCTTTGACTACTCCCTCTAGTTTCTCAACCCTATTTATTAGTCCGTCAAGCTAATCTTACATTGTCCAGATTTCACTTCTGTACACTCGTTCAATGGATTCCAAAGTGCTGATTCTTACCTCCAACTGATCATCCATGTTTTGATTCTTAAAATGGAATAAATGGAACAATTTTAGTATATTTTAAAAATTATAAATTCATAAGCACATAAAAATTTGAACTTTGCAGATAAAAAAAATGCATGAATGAATTTACAAGTTTCCATGAGATACAAATGTTATGCCTAGAATTAAGGAAAATCCTTCATAACATACCAAATTAAGGCGAGAAATAAATAAAAGTAAAATAATAAACACAACATGCACTTATTAATATCAAGAAAATCAAATTATAAGAGTAAAAGGTTAAAGCATTTCCTCATGCGTACCTATTCGGTGCACTCTAGAACCGAGCATGGCTTTAACTAAGTATGGCCCTTACAGTTCATTATATGAAGTTTGGATTAGACATATAAACAGATTCTTGAATTATTCCCTAAGTTTGAAAAAACTAACCAAGTACTCTAATCCTTAACCATCACAAGTTTATGTTAGAAAGGGTTCAATTCAAGTGGAAGTATCTTTCATGCCCATAGAAAGGCTAACACCTTAGATAGTGATAGGAATTTACACCTGGTAGACTTTCACTAGCTTGGATAGTGGCTAACACCTTAAAAGGCAGAGCTACTTGCTCCCTTCTAAAATATTAGGAATCTATGAACTGTCCATATACATGGAGGAGAATCTAATGCATATGCATGTGCACAGTGTGTGCAGCGGAATAACTTACCTTTTATGAGTCAACATTCTTAAAAATAATAAAAACATATCCTAAATGCCCCATAAAAATAATGTTGCAAAGGAAACAAAAGGTTTAGTGAAAAATATGAACAATATATACCAGAATTTCCATATAATTCTAAAATATAATTTGTTTTTGAAAATACCGAGAATTACAATTAAATATTGGTTGAAATTGAATTAATCAAAATTTAGTTAACATGTAATTAATTTTAGGCCTGACTCTCTAACATGTCCCCAGTGGAGTCGCCAAGCTATCACAATATGGCCCCGATACGAATCCTAACCAGCCTGACTTAAAATGGCGGATGTACCCCTTATTCCTATATATATAGCATTATTCTTTTAATTTTTATAGGCCATATCATTATTTTTTTCTTACTTTTCATGTTTAAGGGCTGAGTTTTCAAGATGAATCACTCACTTGAGTTAACCCTAAATAGTTGTTATAAAATGATAATTTATTTTAGAGTCGCCACCAAACTATTTTTGTTAGGTGAGATTGGCCACCTATTGGAGTTCATACTTTAAGGGTTACGAAACCCATAAAACAGATTTCGAGATCTCGTTCATACCAGAGATCACATGAAAGGGTCTGAAAATCAGTTACAATCACAAGTAAGGATCTCATGATGCCTAATAATCCCATGTTAACATAAATTTTAATTTTTATTCAATTTTAGTATTAGATATTTAATTATAATTTCCATATGTAAAAATAACATTTTATGAAACAAATTAATTATTTTGATGAGAAAATCAGGTTTTAATATTTTTAAAAGTCAAAATATCTTTTGCACTCTTTCGAAAGATTAGTAGAACATGAAGGTTTTCATCATTCTCTTTCATTCCCCGTTAAAGAGCTAATGGAACATGAAAGGTTTTAAAAATCAAAATATCTTTACTGAAGAACCAAAGGAATATAAAAGGTTTTATTTTTTAGAAATTAGAAAAAAATCCCAATTTTCATTTTAAAAGGATATCTCATTATTAAAATAATCCGTAGGACCTCTCTCATATTCTAGGAGAAATTCTATGTACTATTTTAATTTAGAGATACTGCCTTGACTTACAAAAATTTCAATTTTATTAATAATATTAATAATAATAAAAATCATCCTCAGACTCGGTTGAGACAGAATGTAATAAGCATCCAAATTTGGTCGATTTGACCAACATGTCCTTTAAAATACACTTTTGACATAAAAGTATCCCGATGACCATAAAAGACATAATTCTAAAATAAATTAATAAAATGACACTAAGGTATACCTTCGATATATAAGTATCTTGGCACCCTAAAAGATTCTAAAACTTTATAGACAAACGAACCTTTTCCTACTATACACCTTCGACATATAAGTATCTTGGCACCCTAAAAGATTCTAAAACTTTATAGGCAAACGAGCCTTTTCCTACTATACACCTTCAACATATAAGTATCCTAGTGATCAGATAGGACTTGGTTCTAACGTAAATTAACTAAAATGTCCCTAAGGTCTATATTCGACATAGAAGTCTCCCAATAACCCTAAAGGACTTCACAGCTCTGTAAAAAGATAAACCTATCCCTGTTATGCACCTTTGACATATAAGTATCGAAAGGACTTCTAGGGAAAATTACCAAAATCTTCTTAGGATGTACCTTGGACCTATAAGTATCCCAATAATCTAAAAGGCTTGACGATATCATATATAGACGAACCAATTCCTACTATACAACTTTGACATAGCAGTATCCTAGTGATGACATAGGACTCGAGTCCAAAAACATTACTAAAATACCCCTAAGGTAATTTAGGAATCAAGATTGACTTAAAATAAAAAAATTGCTAATAGGTCCCTAAATTTTTTAAAATTACATTTCGTATCCCTACCAAAAAACCAGAGGAAAATGAAAAGTTTTAATATTTTCTACACCCCTCTAGAGAATTAGAGGAATGCTAGAAATATTCTTAAAATGTTAAAAATATCATATTAATCCTAAAATGCAAAGTTTTTTTTAAATGATCCCTAAACTTTGCAATTTAATCCCTACACAAATAAACTCATAATTAAACTCAAAATTCATCATAAAAAATCATGGAAATTATATAAAAAATCACATCCTCAATTTAGGCAAGCACCTATGTCCTTAGAACAAAAATTTTACAATTTTGCAAATAAGTCTCTAAACTTTTTAAAATTACAAAATGGCCCAAAAATGGTAAAAAATGCATAAAACAAATTCATATATGTTAAACTAAGCATGAAAATACTTCTAAAGGTGTCTACATGATTTAACCAAGCTTAGATGATCCTAGAAAAAATTTTGCAATTTAGTCCCTAAGATTTTCATATTTACAAAATAACCTAAAAAACAAAACAAATCACCAACAAGTCCACAAATGGTTTGGCCATCATGATTTTTTAACAAAATCATTTTTTTTTCATCACATTTTTTCATTAATATCAATATACATACATGTTATAATTTTTGCGAAGCATAAAACCATAATAAATAATGAATAAAGCAATATAAATCAACATTAAAGGAAAAATTACATAAACATGTATACATTAAAATAACAATTTACATATCAACAAACACAAATAATCTCAATGAAAATCAGACTCTTTCGAATAAAAATGAACTAAAACAACGAAATCAAAAACTTTAATCATAGCCATCATACTTGACCTTTCAACATGAATCAAAATTGATGAGCACAATCATTCATTAGGCCCAATAAAAAGATGAATCAAACAAGAAATGAACAAAAATTACAAATTTTACAAGGAAAATACCTCGAAAAAGCTTGAAAATCTAGAAATTTTTAGTGTTTTATTGTTTTTTTCTCATGGAAAGCTAAAAGAACAAAATAAGGAAACCTTCCGAATTTATAAGTGATGGAAGTCAGCCAAGGGCTGAAGAAAAAGCCCTTGGCCGAAATCATCCTAGAGTTTTCTAGGATTTTCTTTTTTCTTTTTTCTTATTTAATATTTATTTTATTTATTTTTACTTTGATTTGATTTAAATTAATTACTTTTATCATTTTATGAATTGCATCATGCATGACATCATCAAACTCGAGATATGAGAGAGAAAAAATTTAATTTGAATAAAAACAAATTATACGTATTAAATTGTAACAAATTAAGAATAATATATTCTGTTAGCTGTATTAGCTTTGAATTAATCGTAGTTTTGATCTAACTAAAACTTAAGCTTAATTAGCTTGTGTTTAAATATTTTCAAGATTAGTATTTTTCTATGAAATATTTCATAAACACTTTGAAAATACTAGATTGTGTTTTAACTTCTTCAAGCACTTAAAAATATGTTTTTAATACATATTTTTATATAAAATATTTTTGAGATAAGTTTTAAATGTTTTAAAGTCATGAAAAAACTTATAAAATTGATTGTCATGTGAATGTATCAATACACTATGTGTATGTATTGATACAATACTTGGCAATAGCTAAATAACCTTAAAATGCAAAAATCACTGTTCATGTATCGATACAGGACTGTTCATCTATTGAGATAGATCTTTCTGTATCAATATAGGACTGTTCATGTATCGAGATAAATCTTTTTGTATCAATACAGGACTATTTAATGGTCATATTTTGGATCATTAAACATAATGTATCGATACCCACTTAATTGTATATCAATATAGAGGCACGAGGAATAATGGGAAATGATATTTTGAAGGCTCCAACAGCTATATTCCTTCACCAAATGTTCCCAACGGCTAGAATCATGATCAAGGCTATAAATAAGCCACTCTAACACCTTCAACAAGATAAGGAACCAAGAGAATTATGCTTAAAGTCAAATCTTTCATCTGTTCCATCATTTTCACTAAGTAGTTCATCTTTATATAGGATTAATTTTTCCTATTTTTGTATTCTTCATTTTGTATCTTTAGATATATATTTCCCTTGAGCCAAAATTCTTGTAAACACCTAACCTTTAGAAGTTTTATTTGTTTACATTCAAATCCTTGAAAAAATGGGAGGTTTCTACTTAGCCTTCAAAAGTATTGAGAGAGAGTTCTAACTTAGCCACAAAAGATAAGGGGTACAGGTTTCTATCTTAGCCTTGAAAGATAGAGAGTGTAAAGGTTATATCTTATCCTTGAAAGGTAGACAATTCAAGTTAGTGAATTATGAAAATCCAAGGCAAGTGAGGCTGAGGTAGAGGACGTAGGCAATTGAGGTTGAACCTCTTTAAATCTTTAAGTTAGCTTCTCTTTCCCTTGTCTTTTATTTTTTTTATTGCTATTCACTAACTTGCACTCCAAAGTTTATCATTTAGATTTCTCAATTTTATTTATCAAAGTTTCAATTTACTAAAATTTTGAGAAATCAATTCACCACCTCTTGATTTTATTCACCACTAAAAGGTCTAACAATTAGTATCAGAGCTTGTGTCTCATTCTTATAGGCTTAACATCCTTGAGCAAAGATTCGCAAAAGACCAAGCAAATGGCTAGTGGTGATATTTTCAATATGGGCTAAGAAGGACATTCAATCGTGAGGCCTCCTCTCTTCAATGGTGAAGATTATGCATATTGGAAGATAAGGATGAGGCTATTTGTCTAAGCAAATGATTATCAAGTTTGGAAGATAATCATGAAAGGCCCACTCATCCCAAC
>JBBYHL010348683.1:0-22471 GCA_038381835.1 Adansonia madagascariensis
TTTAGGGCATACTTGATATAGTCACTCTCCATAGTCGTCCAAAACTAGCCCAATCTCATGATTTGTTTTGCCATCTTATGTCCATTGGCATGAATCCCATAAACCCCTTCATGTACTTCTTTTATTAATTTCTTTGCTTCTAAAGCATCAACACACTTTAACAATGTTTGGTCAAAACTTTTCTTATACAAAATCTCTCCATCCAAGACAAAATTCAGTGCCAGCATTCTTAAGGTTCTCTTATCAATTTCTAAAGCATTTGGCATATACACTCGATCCTTCAAATAATTTTAGATATTATGCTACCATGGAAGGTCATCTGCCTTAATCTCAATTTTATGGCAGTATACAGGGAATTCATAAATACTCATCTCAATGGGTGTCATTTCTTGCCCCTTGTTTACTTTGAATATCGAAGCTAAGGTGGCTAAAGCATCTACCATTTGATTGTCATCACGAAATAGATGAATGAAGTTTATTTCTTTGAATTCTTCTAGTAATTCTAGAATCAAGTTTTTATATTATTGCAACCTTAGGTCTCATGTTTCCTATTCTTCATGCAGTTGGTAAATTACCAAGGCTGAATCGCTGTAGACTTTCACTACCTAGGCCTTTTCTTCTAATGCTACTCAAAGCCCTATAATAGATGCCTTATATTCCACCATATTGTTGGTGAAATAAAAAATTATTCATGCTGTAAAAGAGTAATAATCCCTTTTTGGAGATATTAAAATTACGTCAATTCCATGGCTCGATGCATTTGATGCTCCATTAAAATACATTTTCCATGCAGATCCTTCCAATGACTCTTTTTCTTCAACTATAATAGTTATTAAGTTCTCGTTATGGAATTGAAAATCCAATGACTGATAATCATCAAGTGCCTAGCTTGCTAAAAATTTAGCAGTGGCACTTCTTTTGATCACCTTTGGCTTACATAAATGATATCATATTCGGATAGTAGAACTTACCACCTAGCTATCCTTCTTGCTAAAGCTAGCACTTCGAACAGATATTTGATTAGGTCTATTTTGGTGATCAGCCATGTAACATGATACAACATGTACTGTCAGAGCCTTTTCAATGTCTGTATTAGAGCACAACATCTCTATATAGGAATAATTTACCTTGTAATCAAAAAATTTCTTACTGAGATAATAGATTGCCCACTCTTTCTTTCTAGTGTCATCATCCTACCCTAATACACAGTCCATGGATCTTTTGAACACTGATAAATACAGGATTAAAGGTTATTCCAAAGTAGGTGGTACAAATATTGATGGATTGAAAGCATTTTGGCATTCACTATCCCACTCAATAGGATTTTATTTTCATAAAAGCCAAAAAATCAGATCACACTTATCCGTGAGTTGAGATATGAATCTAGCGATGTAATTCAATATCCCTAAGAAACTTTTCACTTCTTTTAGCATGCATAGGGATGGCAACTCCTGTATAGCTCTGATCTTATCCAGATCAACTTTAATTCTTTTTTTGCTTATAACAAAACCCAATAATTTTCTAGACTTGGCTCTGAATGTACATTTTACTGGGTTTAGCTTTAATCAATATTTTCTCAGCCTTTCGAACAACTTCTGCAGGTCTACTATATAACTTTCTTCTTTAAGGGACTTAGCAATCATGTCTCAACGTACACTTCAATTTCCTTATGGATCATGTCTTAGAATAGGGTGACCATTTCCCTTTAGTAAGTTGCTTCCACATTCTTCAACCTAAATGGCATTATTTTGTAACAAAATGTTCCCCACATTGTGACAAATATGGTCTTCTCCATATCCTCCGAAGCCATTTTAATTTGGTTATACCCCGAAAATCCATCCATGAAGGAAAATAAATAGTTCTTCATAGTATTATCAACTAGGGTGTCTATATGAATAAGGAAGAAGTTGTTTTTTGGGCATGCTCGACTGAGGTCCTGGTAATCTACACACATTCTAACTCTTTCATCTTTCTTGGGAACTGGGACAATGCTTGCAACCCACTTTGGATATTTTGCCACCTTTAGAAAGCCAGATTCAAACTGCTTTTTAAGTTCTTATTTTATCTTTAAAAGTATCTTTGGTTTTATTCTCCTTAGCTTCTATTGAACTACTTTGCATTTTGACTTCAAGGGCAATTTATGAACCACAATTTTTGCATCTAATCCTAGAATGTCTTGATAAGACCATGCAAAGATGTCTCAAAATTCATGTCACAGACTTTACCATGGTTCCTATTCTAATCTTCTTTTTATCGTTTTCACCATTCCCCAAATTGATAATCTCAATAGGCTCTTTATAGGGTATTATGTGCTCATTTTCTCATTCAATTATTTTTAACAATTCAAAAGGCAAGTTATGATCATTGACATCTTCCTCAAGATCAACCTTATTTAAGCAAATAGACTATTCCAAATTAACCTCTGAATCTTGATTAGATTTATCTGTTTATCTACAAAGGCAAAAGCAAGAAAGAAGTGGGCAAAAGAGTATGGAATATGAATGAGGTATGGATGCAAAAAAAGGAAAAGAGATATTGGGATAAGAAATCGAAAAAGAAACAGATGGAAGAATGGAAAAGAGCTAAGAAAGATTATACAAGGAAAGATTATGTGTATTTCATTTCTACTGATGATAAATTAACATCATGAGTTTTACAAAAAGATTTATAGCTGACAAAGTTTATTTCTTAGTTATTACTTTGGGATTGGCCTAGACACTATGCTTCTCACAGCACATGTCTAATTCCTTAAAAAATATCCAAGGGGCATGGGTAAATCCCGTGATCCTTAGTGAATTCTTCATCATATCTTCCAATGGCAGCCATATGAAGCTCTTCGAAGGCTTCATTGATCACCAGAACAACGTCCCTGGTTCCTTTATCTCCATTTCCTAGATTAACTCCTCTATAGTAGAAAATTTCCTCTAATGAAGGGTAGGGAGTTGATTTCTAGCTTGACTATTAGCCAACACCCAGGGATGGTTGCTTTTCTTCTCATTCTTTTTTTGAACTTTTTCTTTTAAACTCTTTTCGGCTTGAAGCCTAATCTATATTTGTTTTTCTTACCGTTGACATTAATGACCTAGCTGATTCCTTGTAAACATCTCTCGAGTTTTTTGGGGCTAAAGCTCATTTCCTTATTATCAACTTAAAGCCCATACACGTGCTTTTTGATAGCCTCAATTTAGGGATGACTGACCTTTCTGATATAAAGGTTGCATAGACAATCTTAAAAACTTTGAAAGAGCATTCATCAATTTCAGCATTTGTGTCAATGTAAGAAGTCTCTGTCGATGTCATAGCGACTGTGTCTTCTACCTCAAACAAACTCACTAATCTTTCATCGATTATAAACTTGACCTTTTGATGTAAGGACAATGGAATGATCTTGGTAAGGTGAATCCATAGTCACCCTAACAAACAATTGTATGCTAGTGTAATATCCATAACGTGAAACTCAATTTCAAACAGGTAAAGACCAATTTCTAGAGTAACTGAAATAGTTTCTTTGATGTCCTTCCTTGTTCCATCAAAAGCCCTGACAATCACATGGCTTTGTTTGATTTAGCTAACATTTACAAGTAAACGAGACAGTGTACTCTATGGCATGACATTTAGCGTAGAGCTATTATCGATAAAGACCTGAGGTGGTATGGTCCTTTTGCATCGATCATGATGTGGAGGACTTTTGCTAAAGTATTACCTCTTAGCAGAATTTTATCCTCACTAAATAAGATGAAGCTGTCAGCGACGATATTGTTTACCAGGCGATCAAGTTTGTTGACAAAAATGTCTTGAGGGACATAGGCCTAATTTAATACTTTCATCAAAGCATTTTGATGATAAAACTGAGCAACAAAGTTAGCAAGGAAATCTTCGCTGGTTGTTGCTTTAATTACTCCATGACATTGTATTCGCTCTGCTTGATATACTTTAAGAATTCGATTTCCTCTTTTTCTTTTAATGGTTCTTGCTTTTCCTTTAGGACATCTTCGATAACCACTGCCTTCCCAGATGTTTGTGCCTTTGATTTCACCTTCTCTATCGTATATACATTCACTTTTTGTAATATGGTTGACTTCTGTAATATCGATGGATGCAAATTGAGTAGTAACAGCTTCTGAAGTGGTGACCCTGCCATCACACTTCCACAGCACATGTTTACTATCTTGATAAGGGAACAATGTTGGTGCCCTAATAATCAATCTAGGGGCAATATCCACCTTTGGAAGCCTGGTCTAGTTGTACCAAATGATAAAAGGGTGACTAATACCGTATGGGGGTTGTGACGATCCTTCCCCCACCATATTGACTAATTTTTTTGCTTTCACTTTAATCTATTCTAAAAACTAGATCTCACCATTATTTATCATCCCTTGAATCAATGCTAAAAAATCTGGTAACTCTGCAAGGTTTAAAGTCAGGTGATACTTGATGAAATTGACACCATCATCAAATTATCCTTTAATGCTTTCTCGATTCTGGTTAAGGATTCCAGCTTTGGTTAGAACCATCCATACTTTCTCCAAGGGTGTTTTGACCTTTTCCATGCTCCTCCATTACCTATTTTCAATGCTGATGACTCTAGGCTCAGGATGATCTAGCGAAGGGTTTGCTAGCACATTAGGAGCCGAGTGTTATCAAACTTAAAGGTGCCTCAGTTAAGAAGGCTTTAAACTTTATGCTTAAAGGGTTGGAAGTTTTTAATCGAGTGACCCGGTAGTGCATGGTATTCACAGTGTAGGTTTAGGTCATACCAGTTAGGATAATTACCTTCATACGGTTTGGCAAAAATTCGTGCTACTAGTCTTGGTTTTGAAAATTTATAGAACATTTCCTTGTATAAATAAGGAAGAGGGTCAAAATAGGGTTTGGTTTAATTGATTCTTTGGGTTGTGTATTGGTGTTGTATCTTGGCTAGTTTTAGGGAAGTGGGTTTGGAATGGTAGCTTGGATGATTATTGAAACGAGTGCCCAAGGCGTGTTGTATGGATAAGTATTTTGGGCATTTATCTTGGATTTTGATAATAAGGGTGAGGCCTTAGGCTATATGGCTAGCTTACATAACCAATTAATGGTGTTTCATCCTTTTTCTTTGCTGGTTCTAGCTTTTTTATGCTAGAGGACTCTCCTCATGTAAGCTTCCCAGCCTTAATGGCTGATTCGATCATTTCTCCCAAGATTACAAGGTTAAAGAAATTCTTTGTCACACTCTCTACTAGCTTGTCGTAATAGGGAGAACAAAAAGTATTGACAAATAACATTGTCATTTCCTTCTCCGTCAAGGGCAGTTAGACTTGAGAGGCTAAGTCCCTCCATTACTAGACATATTCTTTGAAAGATTCGGCTAACTTTTTCTCTAAATTTTGAACGATCTAGAGCCCACTCAACCATATGCTTATATTGCTAGAGAAAAGTACTTGCCAAGTCAGCCCAGCATTTAATTTGGGTACGATTCAAATCATCATACCATCTTAATGCTGATCTTGATAGGCTTTCTTGAAAATAGTGGATCAAGAGTTTATCATCATATGAGTAGCCCATCACTTTTCTAATGAACATTTTAATGTGTGCTTAAGGGGATGTAGTGCCTTTATACTTCTCAAACTCTAGCATCTTAAATTTCGAGGGGAGAACAAGATCTAGGATTAAGCTGAGGTCTTCAACATCCATACTACTATATAATTTGGGCCCTTCTATGGTTTTTAACCTTTTTTCAAAAAGTAGTAGTTTTGCCTTTTTCTTTTCTTTTTCAGCCTCAACTACTTATTTGGCCTTTTGCTTAATCTTTTCTTCTTCATCGATGCCTAGTCCCATATATTCCTCTTAGATGAGAATAGCTCACATAGTTGGTTCTTGAGGTATGGCCTCATGGTTTATGATGATGACTGGTAGAGGAGCAGCTGCCAGGGCCCTATGTTATACATTCTAAGCATTGGCCGATGGTGGTTTGGTGTCTAATTCTTCAACAGGTGCCCACCCAAATCCTCTAGTAAGAGTATCAGTATTTACTTCCTACGTGGGGTAAGTTGGCCCCCTAACTAGTAATAGCTTTATCATCTGTCCGATTTAAGCTTGAAGTTCATCTTGCCTTTTCAACATGGCCTCTTGAGCCTGCTTGTGGCTTTCCTCAAGCTATTCTAATATATGGTCTTCAGCCATTGTCTTTACTCTTGCTTTGGTGTAGTAACTATGTATGGCTATTGACGATGTTGATTAGTCTCGATTCATAATGGTTAAACATTGTGTGAATTCCAAAATTTTTAGGAATTAAGTAATTATTAATAGATCAATAATCATATGTGTAGGTGTACGTATGCATGAGTAATGAATGTTTTCAAGGCCATTTGCTTAACTATAAGGCTTCAAAAATCCATAATTTCCATTGATTTTAGAAGGGAATTACATATCATTTGTCATATTAGAATTATGTCCATAGAACTTCCTAATTTGGTCATATTGCTTTCCGGCTTGTTCCAAAAACTAAAGATTGTCGGGCCGAATTCGCCAACTGGGTTGATTTATCTTCGAAGTCCTTGGAACCTCTCTACCATATCCCTTACTTGGATGATTGTTGAGTGAATTTGTTTCATCAAATGATCAATTAGCCCTAGCGAATTAGCCATCCACTTGTCACATTCATCTAAAACTTGACAAAACTTGTTATCCCAACAGACATCCATTTCCTCATATGCTTGGGCCTATGCCTTAATGTTGCACTCTTTTTGAGACAACTCTTGTCTTACTTGCCCTAAAGCAAAAATGAGTTCTTCTCTTTCTTGGAGTAATTCTGTCATCCTTTCTTGTTCCTAGTGAAAGGCATTTTTGAGCCGCTCATTCTTTTCTGCAAGCCTCCTCTATTGTCTTTATGCATCTGCGTGCACCCTTTGCTCTTGTTTGAATGCAGCTACGTGGGCTTTGCCTCACACAGCTTTAGCTTTCCATTTTCCAATCTTTCTACAGAGCTTATGCATTTACTCAATAACTTAACTAGGAGATTTGCTGGAGCTCTCGGATAGACCAATGATTTTTATCTTCTTATTTTGTTCTACTTAATCATGTTTCATTAAAGTGTACTACTCCTCCATTTTTTTAAGATTCTTTTCTTTGTCTTCCATATTCATCTTTAAATACATGATCTCTTCCTAAAGGGCTTGATTCTCGATAATCGCTCTTTTTTGGTCTCTTTTTGCCTCTTCTTTGATTAACTCCACTTCAAAAGGCATGAGAGGCTTTGGTTGTACCATCGCTTGAAGATCAACCCCCTCTGTGCTTAGAATAATCAAATCGCAACCCTGAATTAATCTCCATGTGTCACACCTGAGAATGGTTTGATCTGTGTAAGAGAGTAGCTCAGACTCATATCTCTCTTTCCAATGTACGGTAGTTATCAAAAGCATGTTCCTATATCCTTCCCCATGATAATCTAAATCCATACTAGCCAAATCGAAAATCATGGGGATGAATTGCCTAGTCCCATATTGCCATCGAACCAAAAGTGGTGCGTATCTAATTGTACCCCATAATCCGAAAAAAGGCACAAATGATAATTGACAAGCACCTATATAGACCTACACAGGATAAATTTGGGTGCAAACCAAGGAGCTCTCCATTTTATCTCTTTCAAAGCCAAGTTCTTCAATGACATCACCCACTGATTCTTAGTTGATGACTGTGGCCAATCTTTCTCCACAAAATGCTGGGGAGGGATAGAGTGTGAGAAATAGAGTCTAATCTTGTCGATGCCATCTTCCAAAAATGGCTAGGGGCCTAGATATATAGCACTAATGCACTCCTAAAGAATTTGCCTTTGCCCAACATCTGACATGTGTTAAGTGCTCAAATGATTTTTGCTAAGATGGCGGGGGCAGGATGCATATTCTGATTCAATCGGTCAAAGAGCTCAATCACTGCTACTTCCACATATCTGAGCACCCTTAAGAAAAAAACCAACCCGTTTATGGCTAAAGCAAATGCATCGAGGGCTTTCTCTTTTTTAGCTAATCCCTAATATACTCCTTCAAAAATTACGATTAAACAATTGTGGTATTGCCATTATGTTCGAAGCGAAGAGACCGGGGAGATAAATCAAGGATTTATGGCAATCTCTTTTTATGACTTGCCAGGTTATGCTCTTTGCAGCAGATAGGTCTTGTTTCCACTTGTCCCAACCCTAATAATGATGCAATCTCTTTTATGGTGGGGGTGGTGGTTAAATGAAAAGCATCAATAAGAGAGGTCCCAAAATTCTATCAAAGCTCGAACCAACTGTTCATCTATGTGGATCTTCAACAACATGACCATATGTCCATATTTTGCTGTAAACTGGGTTTGCTTGGCTTTATCCCACCCTTCCCATATATGTACCAATTCAAAAATATTATTTTGCTTGAGATTCAAGTGTGTGATCTTCGGCAGTCTCGATATAAAGTCCTCGAGTATGTATTCCCCCTATTTTCTCTGATTCAGTTCAAACTTTGTGCGGACTTCTTCAAAAGTTCTAGAAATAACCACCATTTTTGCTTGGTTCACCATAAAATCAAACGAAAATTAGCTGGATTTGAAATTAGGCCTTAAGTAAACACCCATGATGCCAATGAATGATGTGCAAGAAGGACAAGATAAGAAAAAAGTAAATAAGTTAGTATCCATGAAATAAATATTCCAGATAATAAAACATAGCAATAAATAATATCACAAAGATGTAATTGAAATAAAGCAAGCAGATAAAGAAAGAAAAAGGTATGCAAATCCCTTCGTATGTCCTTAACCTCGGTGACACCTATAATAAGAGTATGGTACTAACTGGGGAGCTACCAAGATTCACTATATGAAGTTTGGGTCGAACCTCTAAAACGATTCTCGAATTACCCCTAGTCCAGAACAGACTAATGAGGTACCTTCTCCTTACCCATCATGGATTTATGTCAGAAAAGGTTTAATTCGAGTGGGAGTATCTTCCATGCCCATAACAAACTAACACCTCGAGCAGGCATAGGAATTTACACTCGGTAAACTTTTAACTAGCCCAAACAGAGGCTAACACCTCAAAAGGCAGAGCTACTTTACCTCCTCATAAATTATTAGGTACTTATGTCCCTCCCGCATTAGACAAAAAGGAAACTATTGCAGATGTGCATAGTGTGTGTGAAGGGATAAGCATCCATTTTTTAAAATAAAGAGAAAATACACAAACATTAACTTAAGAAAAAAATAAGTCATAAAGAAAAATTTTCCAAAATGGGAATTTAAACTAAATACCAATTGAAACCGGATTAATTAAAATTTAATTAACACATGATCAATTTTAGGCCTGACTCTTTAAAAAATTTCAGTCCCTAATGGAGTCGCCAAGCTATCATAACGTGGCCTGGATGCGAATCCTATCTAAGCCCGACTTAAACGGCCTTTGACTGCATAAGTGGTGATGTATCACTATTTCAAAACTATTTTATTCTTCTTTTTTTTGGGCCATATCGATATTAATATTCTCTTATTTTTGGGAACTCGATAGTTAAGATGAATCGTTCACCCATTTTAACCCCAAATAGTCATCATGAAATGACCATTTGTTTGTAGTCGCCACCAATCTATTTTGGAGATTGGTCACCTATAGGAATTAATGCTTTAAGGGTCACGAAACCCTAAAGATAAATTCTATGGTCTACAGAATACCAGAGATCATTTCGAAGAGTTTGAGAGTCGGTATAGCAACAAGTAAGGACCGACCCTCTCATGGTGCCCAAAATTGGTACCTTATTGATCATGGTTAATTTGAACTTTAATTTCTATCCGACTTCAATATGTGCATTTAATTACAATTCTTGTATTGTTAAAATAAAATTTTATTATTCCATGAGAAAAAAAATTAAGGTTTTGCATTTTGAAAATTGAAACATCTTATGCACCCCCATTGGAGAATCAATGGGACAAGAAAGTTTTTATTATTCCCTTTTATACCCCAACAGAAAACCAAAAGGAAATAGAAGGTTCTAAAAAACCAAAATGTCTTTCACATCTTACTGGAGTACCTATCGAATGTGAAAGGTTTTTATTGTATAAAATTCACGATTTCCATTTTGAAAAGTGTATCTTGTTATTAGAATGATCCATAAAACCCCTATCACATATAGGTGGGAGGAGTTTCACACATCACTCTAACTCCGAGACATTGCCTTTATTTTACAAAGACATACAAATTTTATTTGAAACAAAAATAAGAGACCCATGACTCAGTCTAGACACTAAAGTACTAATTCGAATCTAAGGACTATAAAAGAAAAACAAACCTATCTTAAAGTATACCTTCGGCATAGAAACACCCAGTGATTACTTAAGACTATGTTTTAAGAACAATTAAAATATCCCTAAGGCTTACCATCAACACTAAGGCACCCGATAACTACTTAGGATTTGGTTCTAGGAAAATTAAAATATTTTTAAGGCTTACCATTGACACAAGGCACCTAGTAACTACTTACAATTGGGTTCTAAGGAAAATTAAAATATTCCTAAGGCTTACCATCGACACTAAGGCACCTAATAAGGAAAATTATGAAAATGTCCCCTGAGTATACCTTTGACATGAAAATAGCTCGGTACCCCTAATGGACTCAAAATTTACCTAAAAAGGCTAAATGAACCCTAAACATTCACCTTTGGCATAAAAGCATCTTGGTGAGAAAAAATTACGAAAATAACCATAGGGTATATCTTTGTCATGAAATTATCCTGGTACCCCTAATGGACTCAAAAATGACCTTAAAAGGCTAAAAGAACCTTAAACAGTCACCCTTGGCATAAAAGCATCCTGATGAGAAAAATTATGAAAATGCCCCTACGATATACCTTTGACATGTGAGTATCTCGATACCCCTAATGGACTCGAAACGACAAGTAATGATGATTCTTACTCTAAAAGGATAATAATTTAGATTACAAAAATGACCTAAAGTATGAAAATTGCTAATGGGTCCTTCAATTTCTCAAAATTGAATATTAGCCCTTAATTAATTAATAATGCTAAAAGCATTTAAAAAAATACTTGAAATGGGTGATTTAAATTTTAAAATAACCTAACACACGAAAATGCCGTTAAGTACCTAAATTTACAACGATTGCATTTCATACCCTAACGGAGAACCAAAAGAATATGAAAGGTTTTACTACTTTTAGCATCCCACCGGAGAACCAATTGAATGCTAGAGATAACTAGTTTAGCCTAAAAATGCTAGATTTCCCTGGTGGCCCCTAAGCTTCCCTAAAATTACAAGCTAGCCCTAACATGATTAAAATATAAAATTAATCATTAAATAAATCAAAATAACCACAAAAAATCACATAGAAAATTACAAGCAAGATTCAGCCACTTCTTTTTACCCTTAGGGTAAATTTTTTGATTTGTTACCTTTATTATTTTATTTTATTATTTTTTTATTTCGTACCTTAATGGAGAACCAAGAAGATAGGAAAAGTTTTAAAGACTTTTATTCTCCCTATGGATAACAATGGGAATATTAAAAGCTAAAAATATGGTTAAAAAATTGATTTTATTATTAAAACTTAAAATTTGCTATTTGGTCACTTTATTTTTACTTTTTTTTAATTAAGTCTACATATGATTATGCATCTCTAAAATCATTAAATCAGGTAGAAAAATATATACAAACATTTACAATATGTCATGTGCAATATTAGGACCAACATAATACACCCAAAATTATAATTTTACTATACTTTGCAAACTAACCCCTAAACTTTTAGATATTTTCGATTTAGTCCTTAGTCAACCAAAACCATCATGGAGACACATCATTAAGGCATGAAATTAGCTTGGAATCAACAGCAAAACATGGGAAAAATACTCATTAAGATTCAGCCAAACATGGGATTTGTTAGAACTAAAATTTTCCATTTTTTATGGTTTAGTTCCTAAGTTTAACAGTTGTTACAAAATGATATATTAATATCAATTCTAAGCTAAAACTAACCAAAAACATCATCATCCACTTAAGATTAGGTTCTGCCAAGATGGGATTCATCAAGCAAATAAAATTTTCATGATGGAAAAACAAGTAAAACACATGTATACACCATTTTCATGCATAAAAACACAAGCTTTCAAACGTAAAACAACCAACTTACTACAAATCAAGCAAGACAACATATATACATGTGATATTACAACAAATGACCATGAAATCAGCAAGAAATAGGAAGGAGGATGGTGATTACCATGGCTGAAAATCAAAGGGGCAAGAGTTTATCATATTTTTATTTGTTCTCTTTTTTTCTCTTTCCTTTTCTCTCTAATTTTTTCCTCTCTTCCCCAAAAAACTTCTTAATGAAGAAAAATGTCCTCATTTATAGAGGAAGGGGCAGCAATATGGAGTGCCCGAATGGCTCTTTTTTCTTTTTCTTCTTTTTTTTGTTTATTGGATATGAAGATGGCTTGTTAGGTTGGATAATCATAATTGTTGTCATAAGCCCATACTCTTGTTATCTTTTCTTACAAGCCACTCTGTTATCAAACTCATGATGAAGTTGATCAGCTCATGTAATGCGTAATCGGGATGTAACCAACTTGGTTAGAAAGTAATTGGATGAGAAAACAAGCTAGTTAGCATGTAACTAGTTGGAAAAAGTAAATAAAATAAAATTTCCAAAAATCAAAATAAAATTGGAATTAATGTTAATTGATCATAGACAAAATTTTAGAAATGAAATGGTGCAAAAGATCTTGATTAGAAGTTAAAAACTCATAAAATTTTATGAGAAAGGCATTAGTGTAGGAAAATTGACATATATGAAAAAAAATCAAAACCCATGAAATAAATTAAAATTTTAAAAACTGTTTTAATAAGAGTTAGATGAAAATATTAGATGAATTTTAGAAATTTTAAACTGAAGAAAATTCCTCTAAAAACATTTATGGAATAAAAAACTCGATTTTTTAGAAATGAGGGAAGTTCAAGAAAAAAATGAAAATGAATGAAATTTTGAAAACTGAATTAAGGTGAATCAAATAATAATATTTGATGAATTTTAAAAATCATACACTAAGAAAAATCACCCTGAAAACATTTATGGAGTAGAAAACTTCGTATTTTGGAAATAAGAAAATTTCAAGAAAAAATTCAAAATCCATGAAAATTAATGAATTTTCCAAAAATAATTTAATGTGAATCAAACAATAATATTGGATGAATTTTGAAGTTTGAAAATAAAGAGGATTCCACCAAAAATTTTACTAGCAAAGAAAAACTCATATTTTAATGTTGAACAAAATTATGGAATTTCATTGACACCAAAATAAAACAAGTTCAAGACCACATGTTATTCAAAACATTAATTTCTAAGGTGAAGAAAATAGACTTGTAAAATTTTAAAAATAGATTAACAAGAACCCAAAGTAAACTTCATGATAGAAAATGCCAATACATATTTTTCTTTGAATATTTATCATTTTTTAGGGTGAGAATTGACATAAAATCACACCGGTGTTGGTAAAAATATCTGACCAACAATTTTTTAAGTTTTTAGAAAAATCTCAGGAAATGCCTAAAAATAAGAAAATTAATCCTGAGATCATCTGCAGAAGGTAATTTTCAAAATTTATCAAGAACTTATTCAAAAACAAAAAATTTCCTATGCGAATTCATCCTTTTTGCTTGAGAAAATGGATTTTTTTTCATCATGTGTATATACAGTAATTTACATATTACTAATTAAAATTACAAAACTATGAAACTGCTCTGGTGGAAGTTGACCTCCATTAGAGGGGCCACTACATTTTTGTTCTCGGATACTTGAGACTTTCGAGGATAAACAGCTTGGACGAAATTAGGTGTCTACACATATCATCCACATAGACCTCGATTTCTTTATGCATGAGATCATGGAACAATGTTTCCAACGTTGTTTGGTAGGTTACCCCAGCGTTCTTAAGCCTAAAAGGCATTATTTTGTAGCAGAAAGTGCCCCACATGGTTATAAAGATAGTCTTTTTCATGTCTTTAGCTGCCACTTTTATTTGGTTATAGCCCGAAAATCCATCCATGAAGGAAAATAGTACATTTTTTGTAGTGTTGTCTATAAGGGTGTCAATATGAGGTAAAAATAAATTATCTTTTAGAGTGGCTCAATTTAGATCCCTATAATCTAGACATATCTGTACTTTGCGATCTTTCTTAGGAACTAGGACAATATGGGCTACCCATTTAGGATATTTGGCCACTTTGAGAAATTCTGCTGCAAATTGTTTCTTCACTTCTTCTTTAATTTTTAGAAGCATTTCAAGTTCTATTCTTTTAAGCTTTTATTGTATGGACTTACACTTAGGTTTGAGGGGAAGTCTATGGACCATAATATTAGTGTCTAATCCGAGCATGTCTTGCTAGGACTAGGCGAACACATACCAATATTCTTGGAGGAGACTTATTAGTTTAGCTCGAGTTGATGGTTTTATGAAGGTTTCGATTTTGACTTCCTTCCAATCTTTTTCTATTCCAAAGTTTATGGTTTTAATGGGTTTTTCATGAGGTAATATTTATTTTTCTACATGTTCAATTAGTCTCAGCAAGTTTGGGTGTAGGGTTTTCTTTAGACTTAACCTCATTAGTATAGATCAATTGCTAGAAATTGATTTTTGAAGTTTTAGTATAAATATTCATGCCATCTTCATGGGGTTCCCTGAAAATATGGAAAAAAAAATAGAGGTGGAAAAATATGTAAAGAAAATTCTAAGAGTTATCAAGAACTATGAACACAAAAGATGAAATACATAATGCTCTGTCATTTTCATTGATAATACTTAATAAAAAGAAGCCCATACAAAGGATCCTATAATGCTTTTGGGTGAAAGCATGTAGGTTTATTTCATAGCATTACTTTGAAATAGACTTGAACAACACAAGAATCTTAGTTTCAGTCCAAACACTTAAAATAAATTCTAAAGGGCACAGACCAGTCTCTGGGCTTATCATTGACATCTCTGGCTCATAGTAGCATTGATAGAAAGATCCTTAGATGCCTTGTTTAGTATGAGCATAACATTAATGAAGCCAGTATTCATATGCCCTCCTAGGCGAAAACTTTCTCAAAATGGTAAAAATATCATCGATTTATACTCTACGTTTTGTCTTAACAGGTAAGTCATCCTTTCTTTATAGTTTTTCTGAGCTTGTTTTCTTTTCTGCTATGCACTGAGCTTGAATCCTAATCCTCTTTTGTTGATCTGGTTGATAACTTTCAAGGCTTTGGCAATCTTTAGAGGTGTTTTCTAAGTCATTTTCCAGCCTAAGCACCTTTGCCTATAGTTAATTTCAGACACGTATGAGTATTTTTTGATAGGCAGGGCTTAACCATTGGCAACCCTTCCTAGACATAAGTAGCATTGACAAACTTAAAAGATTAGAAAGAGGATTCTGCGATAACTTTGTGAAGCTCGACATATAGAGCATTAATTGAGGTAGTAGCAATGATATCTTCTTCTCCTCTAATACTAACAACTTTATTCTCAATGATGAATTTCAACTTTGGTGTAAAGATGATGGTATAACCCCTATAGAATAAATCTAAGGCCTTCCCAATAGGCAATTATATGATGGACCAATATCCATCATATGGAAGTTAACCTTATAGATACATGGGCCAATTTAGAGTAGAATGATGATGTTTCCCATAATGTTTCTACAAGTAACATCGAATACTTGTACAACCCTATCACTAGTCTAGATATGAGATGTGTTAATAGGAAGCTTGTTCAAGCATGACATGGACATTACATTTAGAGCTGACCTATTATCAATGAACACCTTGGGCAATATGGTGCCTTTACAGTATATGGCGATGTGAAGGGCTTTTTAATTTTCTTTTTTTTTATGCTAGATTTTATCATTACTAAAAGATATGTAATTATTGGTAGTGATGTTGCTTTCTAGATGATCCATCTAACCTATAGAGATGTCAAGAAGGATATAGAAGTCATTCAAAACCTTGAAGGAAGTATTGTTGTGAGCTTCAAAATTTAACAGCAGTGCAAACATAGATATCTTGGCGGGTTGTTTGTTCAAAATTCCATAGCTTTTTCTCATTTCCTAGCTCCTTGATAGTTAAGGTTTTGTTTTCATAGTTCCAAGGAACCACTTTGTTGTCCTTATAAAGGAAAGGGGATGGAAGCTAAATGATCATCCTTAGTATAGGCTGAACAAAGGTGGCTTTAACTTCCGATCGGTTGTTGAACAAGATCAATGGCCTTTCAATCCCATAAAGAGGATTGCCCTTTGTTTTTCTATAGTGTTAACAGACAGTGTTGCATTTACAAAATCAGTATATGAGGTTTACTTTTCATCATAGAATTTGATGCTACCTTCGTTCATCATCCTTTGAACCATAGTGCCAAACTCTTTGTATGTTTAAAAAGTGCAGCCCTAAATAGTATGGAAATCATAAAAATCATCAATCCTTTCCTCTATCTTTTCAACTGCATTCACCAATTTAGCTTGCATCATGATTTGCCAAACCAAATTCATTGGTGTTTTGGCCTCTCTATGTTTTATTCAATCTCGCAGTTCTCTTTAATAACCATTCTACTTATATCTAACTCAGCATAAGTTTAAGATAAACTAGTTTTAGTGCTAGATTTTGGTTGTTGACTAGCCTTCATTTTACCTTTCCATTTGTCTTTATAGAGTTTTTTTTGCTTGATTCATTTTTTATAGCCTCAATGATCATTCCATAAAATATGACTATGTCTTCGAAGCTCCTTGGAAAGCTTTTTGCTACCTTCTAGTAATAAGGGGCTTACAATATGCTGATGAATCTGACAGTCATCTCTTTTTTAGTCAATAAGGGATGAATCTAGGTAGCCTCTCTCATCTATCTCAAAGCATACTGCTTGAAACTTTTATTAGGTTTTTTTCCCATGCTCATAAGAGACTGATCACTTGAGATTTGATCATCAATAGGCTTTTCCTTATCTATGGCATTAATAAATAGACCAATGTGTTCATCATTATCTTCATAAAACTTAATATAGGACTCGTTTATCCTCTCTTGGACCACTTTTAATAATAATAGGCATTGTTGCGAATTGTTCCCGTGACCATAGTGGCTGCAAGATGGTCTAACAATTTTTTCTTTGATATTTGATGTCTGAGACTATTTTAACCCTCATGAAAGCTTGCTAGACCTTACTCATCGATGTTTTGACTTTTTTAATGCTTTTTTTTACCCAATACCTTTTCCTGTCGATTATCGTATTCATTTTCAATTTAGCATGTTAAGAAGTAGATTAGCTTCAATCTTTGGTTTAGGCCCTTCTTTAGCCTTGATCACTCTTTTTTCTAGTAGATCCTATACCTATCTCTTAAATGAGGTGTAATTCTTAATAGAATGGCCTTGTGCACCATCGTGGCACTCATAATAAACATTCTTATAGTACGATCTAGGTATGATGTTGATCTTGGGTTTATGAATATTGGTGCCACTAGTTGACTTGCCAACAGATAAGAGCAGATCTCTTTATAGGAGTAAAGGAGTGGCTCAAAGTGTTCCCCTTTTTAGGGTTGCGTGTTATTTTTTAGAGCTCTGACGTTGTTTATGTTGCAAGGTTATGTGCCATGGGTCATGTTTTGAATAGGATTTAGTGCAAAGTTCATTGTTGGAGTGAATCTGATAGCATGAACTAGTTGTGGTGCAGGCAAGTAAAGGTTAAGACCCAAATTCATGATGTTCAAAAGGTACATAGCTTATGCTGGATACAGACTTTTATTAAACTTGGCATAACTTTTGCTGACAGTATTCACCTCTTTCTCTTTACCCTTATTTACTAACTTTTTGACTAGCTCGGATGATTCTCCAATGGATATCCTACCACTTTTGATAGTGTGATGAATCATTTCACCCAATATAACCATATCGACAAAATTTTCATGGCATTTCCAAGTAGCTTTCGTAGTAAGGAGCTCATAGGGTACTGATAAATATGACTATCATTTCTTTTTTAGTCAAATAAGGATGAACTTGAGTTGCCTCCTTTCTTCACCTTTGAGCATATTGCCTAAAAGTCTTAGAGGATTTTTTTTCCATGTTCATGAGTAAGAGGTGATTTGGAGCCCAATCGGACACGTTCTTATTTGCTCAAGAAAAGCACCTGCGAAATCAACCCATGTTTGAATTCTTATGGGATTAAGTACTATATACCATCGAATAACTACCCCAATTAAACTATCTTGAAAAAAATGAGTTAGTAGTTTCTCATTCTCTTTATACCCAGCCATTTTATGAAAATACATGCGAATATGGCCAGTGGGGTTAGTAGTCCCATTGTATTTTTTCAAAATCGGGCACTTTGAACTTAAATGAGATAATGAGACTCAAAACTATCCCCAACGGTTTTGCATCCATGATCACAAATTTGTCACTTCCTTCAACAGCTCGAAGGCATTTCTCTGGTGATTAATATTTGTTCAAGTCTTCATTGCTTTCTAATGAACTCTTTGCTTTTTTTTTCTTTCATTTATTCATCAAGGTCTCGGGCTATGGGCCTTATCAATAAAGAGCCTACACTCTGAAATCGCCAAACCATATAAGATGCTGTTAAAGGTTAATGTTTCATTACTAGAGGATGTTGTCTATGCAATGCCCCTTCTTGAGCATTAATGTCTTTAGTACCACCATTTAAATTGCTTTTAAGATTGGTCGGTACTTTTTTCGCATCGATTGTGGCTGTTTGCCCCTTTTTCTTAAAGCCATGGACAATAGCTTTGCTCACTCGGTAATCTAAGCTTGGGGTTCTTCATTTCTACGTGGTGATTACTCTTGAGACTCCTTACACATGAGTTTAAGTCTCTCAATATGGGCTTGGTGATCATTTTCCATTACTTTTTTATGATTGCATTATACTGATGATAAACTGTAGGTTTAGTGTTTTAGAGCACCTTTACTTTAAATTATTACTAGATTAGGCTTTTATAATGTAAGCATGAATATGTTTGATGCAACGAAAGTGAGAATGCAATCATAAAGATAAATTACTATTAACACAAATTAAATAAACAATGAAGAAATTAGGTTAGTCATGCAAATGCAAAAGGGATAATTGGATTAAAGGGTAGCTCCACCAATAGCATTTTTCATTAAAGCAACAAAATATCTCAATTACACATGATTACATTCAAAATTACCTAATATGTTTACATTGCCTGTTACATGCTCTAAGAAATATAACAATTCTTATTCATGGGCTTTTAATAAAGTAATATGATACCTCGCGAAGATAGCAACTGATTATTTAAATCGTGACATTTGTTCATCAACATCCATGGCAAGTACGTATAAGGCCATTGTTTAGATAGCATGATGGCTTATTTTAGTTAGATATAGCTATTTTAAGATGGCATTGTAGGTAACGACATTTGCTTGTCATTACCCAATTATTAATGAGGGCTTGCCATCGAATGTAATGGCATATCCTAAAGAAATGATAATGAAAATAAAAATAACAAATGTGGGTGACCATATTCACACATCATTGCCCATGTAACCATGATATATAGAGTAAAGGTAAGAAGTGTTTTCCCTAAGTGATCCAACTCTCTAGGTTATTCTAGCAGCGATCTGGTATGGTGTGACATGGTTTAACTTATAGAGCACACTATATAGGTTTAAGTTGATGCCTAATTCAGTATTTGAATTGCTCTTTCATCTGGTAAGGATAACTAAAGCACCCTAATCCTAGGCCTATCGTGGGTTTTGTAAAATAGGTTCAATCTAGTGGATGTATTTCTCTATGCAAATGTAGAGGGGTACACATAAGAGACATAGGTAATTTACAACCTAAAAGGTCTTGCCATGCCTATACAAAAGGTTACTCAGAACGGCAGATGGCTCATTTGCTCCTAATAATTAGGATACTAAGAGACATAGGTAATTTACAGCCTAAAAGGTCTTGCCATGCCTATATAAAGGGTTACTCAGGAAGGCAGAAAGCTCACTTTCTCCTAATAATTAGGATACTAACCACACCACTATGTTTTGGGGGAATCTAATGCAAATGTAAGTGCATGGTGTATGTCAAGGAAATAATCAAACCTTTTTGTTTTACTCTATCATACCATACTTATTCAAGTATATATTCATTCAAGAATGAATAATCCCTAACAATCACAGGACAAAAACATGAAAGATAAAGATCAATATATAAAAATAAAAGGGAATTATAACAAAACAATTATGGAAACTAAAAAACCAAGAACCAAGTGAGAAATAGCTAGCCATAAGCCTAACTTTCTAAGTCCTTAGTGGAGTCACTAAGCTATAGCCATATGCCAAGCCTTTGAAACTTTAGATGATTTGAAGGGCTTTGAGCACTCAACCTAAAAATATATGGTGGTTGGTGGTGGTTGAGCCTTTGAACTATCCATGATCAGGATTTAGGTTACATATAGTAATATGAAGGCGAGAGAGACCGTTGGGTGAATCACTTATCCAACTAGTCACCACTGACCATTTTAGGCTAGGCAAGATCGAATGCCTACATAGGGATTTTGGAGAAAATAATTTTCAGATTAGATTTTAAAAAATTACATGTTTCATGTCCAACATTAGAGAGATACAATAGAATATTGCTTTGTAATTTTGAAAGTCACTTTGAAACATGAATTCCCAATGGTCCTTGCAAAGGGAAAAGTGTTAATAAGGCAAACAAGAATATAATAATTAGGTGAAAGTAAACAGAAATAAAAACATGAAAAGAAGGGACAATCGAAATATATCTCATAATTGTCTTTGATTATTGAAGAATAACCGATGTAACAACTTTGAGATATGGTTGGATTCAATGGCAATTTAAGAGACAAAAAGGTTCGATTGGGAGACCTGGTATATCTAGGAAAGAATTTGGATTTCAAATGAAATTTAAAAAAATAAGGTTGGAATATCCCTTTAAAAGGGGGATTGGAGTATCCTTTATGGTAAAAATTTTAAATGTACTTAAAAAGAGTTTTGATTATGGAGGAAATTCAAATTTAAATGAAAAATAGGGTTAAAGTATCCCTTCAAAAAAAGAGGTTGGAGTATCCTTAAAGATGAAAATTATTGATGTTTTAAAAAAATGATTAAGAATCTAAAATATGGATTCAAAAAGAAAATTTAGTTTCGAGTTAAAAAAGGGGTTGGAGCATCCCCTTAGAGCAATAGAGTTGGGATATCTCCACTAGTGAAATTTTTAATATGGAGGAAAGATATATTTAGTATAAAATTATTTTTTTTATTTTAGCTACCTTGATCCGAGTCTAAAGGGCTTATGTTGTAAAGGAACCAATTGGATGCATTTTGAGATGGTCGAACGTCTCTATAAGGGTGTTTTAAGAATTAGGTTAAAAATAAGGGATTGCATCACGTAATTCCCTTTCTCAAATTTATTTTGTGTGCATGAGAAGGCTACAGGGGGTAAATGATGTACCATTGGAAAGTTAACTCGATAAGGTTTAACATAAAAATATTTCAAAATCTTAAAAAATAAGCCCAAATCAAATGTTTACGGGTAATTGAATCAAAGATCATTTTTTTAGAAGAAGTTCAACCTAACATGTCTTTTAAGATAAAATACATTTTTGTTTCTTCATCTTGTTAGCTTCAAAGGAAAGATTGAACCAAGAGGGGTGAATTGGTTCTATAAAAACTTGATAAATTTAATGTAAATTGAAAATGAAAAATAAGATAAGGAAGAGAAAAATCAGTAATCAATGTATAGAGGTTCAATCCTTTAATTTGGCACTTACATCCTCTCTTCTTGGTACTTTCTTACCAAGGTGATGCCCATAATTCACTAAGAAAATTGTTACCTTTAAGGCTAAGGTATAACCTTACACAACTATCTTTTAAGGCTTAGATAGAACCTTTCAATTACTTTGAAAATTATACCCCAAACTCTAAAATATTTTCACTCACTTTTACACACCCTTTTCGCAATATAAAAGAACTATTTTGCAAACAAATTGAACCTCTAGTAGGTTGATGTTTGCTGGAATTTAAGTACAAGAAAGATGAGATACAAATGGGCTTGAAGAGTATGAATTTGATACAAGTTCATATACATCTTTCTTTAGAATTGGCCTAACCATGGCTCTATTTATAATATAACCAGAAGTATTAATGGCTTTTGCCCAAAAATATCTTAGTAAATTGTTTTTACAAAGCATGGTTCTAGCCATTTCTTCTAAGGTTCTATTTTTTCTTTCAACAATTTTATTTTATTGAGGAGTTCTAGATGCCGAGAAGTTATGGCTAATACTATTTTCATTACAAAATTTATCAAAAGCAAGGTTTTCAAATTCTTTTTCATGATCACTCCTTACACTTGAAATAGAGTAACCTTTTTCATTTTAGACAATTTTGCAAAAAGTAATGAATTTTTCTAAGGCTTCATCTTTAGAGTGTAAGAAGAGAACCCAAGTAAACCTAGAGT
>JBBYHL010348792.1:17830-68753 GCA_038381835.1 Adansonia madagascariensis
AAAAATGAACTTTGATTTTGCAAATAAAATATATTAAATAATGCTGTTTTAAATTTTAATTGATTCACTAACAGTTTATAAATGCCAGTGTGATTGAAATTTACTATTCTTGAGGGGTAGCGGAATTCACTTATGAAAAAATTGAAATTTTTTTTTTTTTTCTTGTCAATCAAAGAGTTGGAACTGACAGTAAATAAGATCATCAGACAACAAAGATCAATAGTCTTTTGGACATTTGATTCCTGACATCCCATTCTCAGCTAATTCAAAAAGACGATAGAGTTCCTCTGCAATGATATAAAAATGAAAGGCATATTTCTGAGGCAGCACTAAAGTTTGAAAGCTCTTCTTTAGCTTGGTGGTAGTAAAGCTCCAATATCTCTGTTTATTTACCTCGGATCTTAACCTTAAGTGTCCAATGAACCCTTCCTTCTGGGAGAGGTATTGATTTTGGCAATCGCAATGGCACCTCAAACTCTCCAAACGTCGACAAAGGTGTTGGAAGATGCAGGTTTTCAGGTTCAATTTGCACGCAAAGCTGCCTTGCAACCTGAAACAGTATGAAGGGATTAGTCAACAATGGAATACATGGAAATAACCTATGTTACTTAGACTTAAGTGTGCATATCGGACACATAATAACCTATGTAACTCGGGCTCCGATGTGTGTCGAACATGGGTATGTTCAAGTTTTACCAAGATTTCCTTGTATTTGAAGGGTCCTTGGAGGATCATACATATCTGGATATGCATCAGGTTTGAATATTTATTGGACACAGGTACTTTAAGAAAAATGAATAGTCGGAGCTACACAGGAAATAACAAAAACATAATGTCCCAAATCCACATCTTAAACGTTTATGGTTAGCTCATTAACAAAGGCCACACCTCCAAGAAGATATTTCTCATCTTAGAGACCAAAACACCCATAAGCTTTTAAGACGTATCCCACTCTTTACACCTACAAGAGTACCTGTTTTTCCTTTTGCAATCTTTACACCTACAAGAGTACTTGTTTTTCCTTTTGCAAAAACATAAGCCGATATATAACACCAATAGCACATATAACCTATGTTACCAAGACTCAAAAGTGAGCGTTGGATACAAATATATGTTGGACATGGGGTTTTTTTCCAAATATTTGAAGAATTGTACCCTCATGCACTTATCTAAAAATCTGTCAGACACAGGTATCGAAGACAGTTCTTTAAAAAAAATAAAGAATCCGAGTAACATAGCATATAACACAAACAGGCTGTCTATCATCAAGATGTGAGAGAAGCTATTAACATCAATAAAGAACATGGCCATACCTCAGCAATAAGTTCATCTTTTGTCACAGGTGAGTGCAATTCGATTGGGTCATCTTGGGTTGAACGAGCGCGAAACTTTTCAACATCGATGAATCTCCTCAAAACCTATAAAATGCAATACAAATTATATAATTGACCCAAACAAAAGGCCAAACCTAAATGCAATTATTGTTTTCAAGCTTCAACTAACGTTTGAAAAGATAATTGTCAACCTATAACAAGTTGAATCAATTATCACTTTCTAGCACGAATTTAAACAATTCCTAATTCAAATTCTTAACAACATTGTTTCACAACACATGCTTAGTGCAGCCATTGTTAGCCCATCCATGGACAACAAGGTCTAATGGTTCAGTCCCCCAACCCCCTGACCTTGTCCCTGAACTTTTTTAAAAAAAATAAAATAAACCACATTGTTGCTGGGCCTCTTTTTTTGTGTGTTTGTTTGTGTTGGGGGATAAGAGGAGAACAATATCAGACATTTAAATCTGAAGAAAAAAAATGTTTGCTAGATTAAGGGCTTTTATCGATAGGAAACTAACCAGCCGGCCATTAACTAGACGATTTGCTGCTTTTTCATATTCTTTGGTCTTATCTTCGACATTCTTCGTAACTACTTGAACCTCTTCTTCCTTAGGTTGATAAATCTGATGAGCAAGTAGAACACTGGTACGTTATCATTTAACCAAAAATGAAAATTATAGATATCCTACATATCAGAAGTAACTCCGGTGAATCAACACTTCAAAACAATAAATTAAATGACAAACTAACACGCAGAATGTGCATAATTATCTAAAAATAAAGAATGGCTTTTTTACTTCATCAATATCTAATATCCATAAGCAACATATAAATCCTCAAGAAAGGGTGAGATAGTACCCAAGAACTAATATAATAGCATTAGGTGGCATATTTCCTCTGTAAGGCTGTAATAAAATATGATATCCATCTAAGAAATGGCACTACTTCAGTCATAACCAGCGAAAACTAACTAAAAACAAGCAACAATATGAAAATACTATGTTAACTGGACTCTTTATTTTTATCAAAAGTATCAACTGATACATATTTGAACATGGGTATAAGGATATGATCCTCCAAATATAGAGAAAAACATAGAAAAAAATTGAGCTAATCCATATCAAACACATACCTGTATCCAACACTCACCCCCAAGTCCAATTGACAGCAAAGAAGAAAAAACTCTTACCTTTAGTCAAGCTTGTTTTTCCTTCAATGTGCCATGGCAAAAGGTTTGTAAGAAACTTTATTATCCTATATTTCTCCGACTCTTCATTTTTCTTGGAGTACCCATATCCGACGCACATTTGGACATGGTTATGTAGATATAACCCCCCAAAGATCCTCCAAATACATGAAAAACTTTGAAAAAAAATTAAACATAGGTATCCGACACTCACACCTGAGTCTGAATAACATAGATGGTATGCATATATGATGTGTGCGTTTAAGGGACAGCAAATTGAAGCATTTGTTTAGGTGAAAGCCCAATTTTGATCAAACTATCAACCAACAAACTTCTTTTTCAAATTAACAGCAACCATGAACAAAAGTTCCAAGCAGCATCAAACAAAAATTAGACTCAAAAGTGGACAGAGTAAATCAAATCAAACAGGGAAGACAGTGACCTTACGCTGCTCCCTAATGAGATAAGCAAACTTATCAATATTAGGGACCGCAAGCAGTTTCGGCATCAAGTGGTTGCGGAAATAACCAGGAGCAACTTTAATAGTTTCACCAGCTTTACCAAGCTTCTCAATGCTCTAAACACATGGAATCGAAGAAAAAAAATGAGCAATATGTTTATTATGAAACAAAAAAAAAAAAAAAGGAAAAATAAAATTTTATTGGATTGAAAAGATTCACCGTGGTAAGAATAACTTCCAACTTTCTATATCGAATTCCTTGACAAGCATAGAACAAAGGTTGCATCAAACGATCATGGCTTCGAACATTAGTGTCTTTGATAATGTGCCTGAGCGCAATTCGGCCAGACTGGATGTAAGCCATCAAGTTCCTATTTTCAAGCTTTCTTCCACAAAAAATACAAAGATTTTAGAAAAACTAAAATTACAAACAAACGATTCAAATGCTATGATCATGTATAAACCTCAAATCAGACAAAAAAATATAAAAGCTTGCAAATAAAATGAATTAATGAATTACAGCATAATATTATGATCCACTTGAATTCCATATTAGAAAGGAAAGGCTTTCCTTGTAGGTATATATGGACCTAGGCTCTCCCATTGACTTTTGGGGGATGGTTTTCCAAAAGTTCATATCACGAAAAAAAAAAACAGTATTTTAGACTAAATCTTGTTATAAAAAAAAACCCAATCCCTAGCTCAAAATGAAACAATTTCTTGGGAAGAAATGAAAATGGCTTATATTTGTAGGATACTTAGGTTAAAAGCATCTTAATGCCCATACAGGAATTTAAACAAAAAAAAAAATTAACAATTTAGCAGCCTTACAGTCCAACACGATTTAAACATAACTTTTAAAACAAAAATTCATCCAATAGAATCCAGACCTTGCCAAAAATTGGTACTGAAATCAAAGTTTGGCTGCAACTGGTGCCGCCGCCGGTTGTGGTGCTGCGGAGGTCACTGGTCAGTCCTGGCCAAGAAGAGGGAAGATTGAAAGGTGAAGATAAGGTAGCTTGGCTGCCACTCTCGCCCCCACGCTCAGTGATGCTTATCGGCAAAAGGCACCAAAACCCTAAGTTTGAAAGACTGAGAAAAGCAAAGACGGAAACGACAGGCGGATCAGAGGAGGTAGCGAATCAGATTTGAGAGTTAGAATTGAAAGCTATAGGGTTTTTTTCCAGATAATTTTATGTTAAAACATATTCCCATATATATATATATATATATATATATATATATTTCACTCAGGTATCCCAAAATTTGAATTTTATCTATAGTTATTTCGGCTTAACTCTAATAAAAAAATATATCCAAATAATAAAATAAATATAAAAATACAAGTTTCCTAATTTTTACTATTTAAAAATTATAAAAAGTATTTACTTCTGTTATAAAACTACCCAACAAATTTTTTATTTTTAAAACGCAACAACATAAAGAGTATATTAAATTCTAATATATAAAATGTTTAAATGAGCTCAAAATTTAATCTAATAATTTAGATTTGGAATCGACCATCTTGAACCATTTTTTTTATTTTTACTAGAACTACTTTCGCGGTTGCGATTATATTTTAAAATAATTGTAAATTTATTTAAATAATAATAATAATGGGAGGATTAAAAAAGAATTTTTAAAAATCCAAACTATTAAAAAAATCCTTGAATTATTTTACATTTTAAATAAGTTTTTATATTTTTATTATACAAAAATAATATCTTATTTGTGCCTAATTAAGTCTTATTTCAAATCAAATATTAGTTTATGTTTAGGGTTTATTCAGTTTTAAATTAAAGTTAAGAGTTTATTTTTATACAAATTAAAAGTTAAGAATTTATTTAATTTTAAATTAAAAGTTAAAAATTTATTTAAGTGTAAAAAAAACATAAAGACTAGAGGTGGTAAAATAAACTCGAACTCCAAAAACCTGCCTAAAAAAACTCAAACCCAAATCCGAACCGAACCTTATTTGACTAAAAAGTCAATGGCTGGAATCCAAAATGACCCGAACCCAAAAGAACCCAATCTGAAAGGATCCGAACCTAAAAGAACCTGAACTCGAGCCTGACCTAAACCCCAATTTAATACTAAAAATAAATATGATAAAATTATAATTAAATAATTTTTTTATAAAGCAAAAACTTTCATTATCAATTTTATTTTAAAATTCTTTTAATAATTAAATTAAATATTAAAAACTTAATTTATATTTTATATATAATTAAACCTACTCATCGGTTGAGCCGGGCCGCACCCGAATTTTCTTAAAATTTCAAGCCCAAACCCTTATTTAACATTTTCAGACTCGCCTGTTTAAGCGAGAATTGTTGTTCATTATATTAAACATTATTTTTTATTAATAATTATATATTTTATAATTAAGTTTAAATAAAATATATGTTATTTTAATTTAAAATAATTGTTTCAAGCCAGGTTGGGCTAGTCTGAAACAAAAATATGAGAACTCGAGCCTAGGCCCAATTGGGTTTGCTGGGTAGCCCGACCCGTAAGCAAGTCTATATATGATAAAATAATAATTTATCAAAAAATAAAGCAAATCATGAGCTTTAAAAATATTATCAATAAAGTATATCATCCATTTATTACATTTTTTAATTTAATTAGTTAAACTCATTGAATATTGAAAGTTTATGTATGTTAGTAGTAGAATTTTAAATATTTTTTTGAATATTATTCTTATTTTATTATTATTATTTCAATTAATAATAATTAGAGTCTGATAATAATATAATAAAATAATAAGGTAAATTAAAAAATTTAAAAGTCATAATAGACAATATCATATTAAAAATGAAAACAAAATCATATGTTAGACTAGTAACTAGACCTGCCTACAAGTCAGACAGCTCGCTGTGTTCGATAGGGCCGAGTCTCAGATTTTAAGTTTTAGGCAGCCTCAAACTAAAATAGTATTTTTTAAATAATATTTTTATTTAAATTTAATTATAAAATATATAAATATTAATATAAAAATAACTTTTTAATATTATAATCAGTGATTTGTACTTAAATAGGCAGGCAAACCAAATTTGGCCCTGAGCTTAGAATTCAAAATTTTTTCGAGCTGTGATTGGGCCTATGGAACCAAACTAATTTTTTTTGAGTTGGACCAGGCCAAATTTAGGCCGGGGCTTAGAATTCAAAATTATATAAAAGTTATTACGTTTAATATAAAATAAAAATGATGTAAAATATACTTGAACCCGAACCCACACCTGAACCCAAATAGACTCAAACCTGAATTGGCCCGAACCCTAACATGCTTGAACCTGAAAAAGCCCAAACTACAAGAACCCAAATTCGAAATAAGCTGATCCGAACCCGCCTACTTACCACCTCTAATAAGGACTTGCCACTTACCCTATATTGGATTAGGGTAACGAAAAGGAAAGTAAAGTAAAACAAGGGAATAGAGATTCTTTTCTTTTCTTTTTTTTAGAGAAACTTTTTTTTAACTCAAGGAAAGTAAAAAAGCCGAGCCTCCCTTACTTTCCTTTGAAATTTTCAATTTTTATAAACCCTAATTTAATAAACTAAAGGAAAAGGAAAGTTATACAAACAAGATATATATATATTTCCTTTTCTTTCTTCAACCTTCTTTTTTTTTTTTCTTTCCTTTACTTTTCTTTCTTTTCTTTTATTGTTGTCTATCCATACATAGGGTTGGGTGACATGGTAAAGTTTAAGAATTTTCATTTTAACCTTGTTAAAATGAAACATATCAACAATTGAAAAATAATAAAGTTAATTTATCCCATCTAATGTTGAGTTTATATCCAACTAGTTTTAAACCCACGTAATGCACCAATATAAATTATATTAAAAAAATTAATTGCAATAAAACTAATAAATTTTTAGTTATATGCTTTAATTGTAATCTGTAATAAGTGATGAAAAAATAAAAATTGGATATAGATATATGGTTAATAATAAAATTTAACAAAATATAAACCAAATCCAACCATTATGCACTACATCAAATAAAGAAGCAAATAGTTAGCTATATTAGCTTTGACTTAATCTCAATTTTGATATAACTAAAACTTAAGCTTAAAATATTTTCAAGATTAATATTTTTCCATGAAATATTTTATAAATGCTTTGAAAAAAATGCTAGAATGTGTTTTAACTCTTTCAAGTACTCAAAAATGTGTTTTTAATATATACTTTTATATACAATATTTTTTAGATAAGTTTTACATGTTTTAAAGTTATGAGAAACCTCTTAAAATTGATTTTCATATGAATGTATTAATACATTGTGTGTATATATCGATACAATACTTGGTAGTAGCTAAATAACCTTAAAATGTAGAAATCACTGTTCATGTATCGAGACAGATTATTCTGTATCGATATAGGACTGTTTAACGATCATATTTTAGACCGTTAAACACAATGTGTTGATACCCACTCAATTATATTGATACAAAGGCATGGGGAACAACGAGAAATAACATTCTAAAGGCTTCAATGACTATATTCCTTCACCAGTATCCCCAATGGTTATAATAATAATCAAGGCTATAAATAAGCCTCTCGAACACCTTCAACAAGAGGAAGAACCAAGAGATTGTGCGTAGAGTCATATCTTTTATCTTTTCCATCATTTTGGTAAGTAGTTCATCTTTGTATAGGATTATATCTTCCTATCTTTGTATTCTTCATTTTCTATCTTTAGATACATATTTTCCTTAAGCCAAAACTCTTGTAAACACCTAACTTTAGGAGGTTTTATTTGTTTACACTCAAATCCTTGTAAAGAGGGGAGGTTCCGACTTAGCCATTGAAAAGTACATAAGGTTTCTACTTAGCCTTCAAAAATAGTAAGAGGGGGTTTTTTCTTAGGAAAGGTAGACAATTCAAGGTAAAAAACATAAGCAATTGAGGCTAAGCCTCTCTAAATCATTGAGTTTGCTTTTTCTTCCTTTCTTTTTTAATTGTTTATTTTTATTCACTAACTTGCACTCTAAAGTTTATTGTTCAGATTTCTCAATTTATTTATCAAAGTTTTAATTTACTAAAGTTTTGAGAAATCATTTCACCCTCTTTTGATTTCATTCACTATTTAAGGTCTAACACAAATGAAGAAAAATACATAATTAAACCAATATATTAAAGTAAACTTGTGATACCTTATACTTTGCATAAAAACAACTAAAACATAAATTATGCAACTAATACATATTTACTGATTACATTATAAGAATAGCCCCTAAACTAAAAATAAAATTATGTGATAAGTATAAAAAGTATAGGGAAAGCAACTGACATACACACCTTGAAACTAAAACTACTAACCGATTCTCAATTCATTTGTTAGCAATAACATGAACAATTATTTTGGAGCATGACCAAATATCATGGTTCTTCTTGGTTGAGCCATTTTACTTAACCAATCAACCACCTAAAGCAACTAATATTTATACCGTTGAACTTTATTATTAAAAGTTTAAATTAATTAAGAATGATTTAAGCTATTAAAATTAATTATATTTAATCATAATCAAATCAATCAAATTAAAAAATTAAGATTAATTGAGAGAGATTTAAGATATTAAATATACATGTAATTAGTTTAGCTAAAATCAAATCAAATCAAATAAAAAATATAAATAATGGACACATGACATACATTCAAGATAAATTGTCAGATTATTCACGTAGGGTTTTTCTTTTGTGAAAAACTTTATTTAAAAAAAAAAATATTTTATCTATTTGATGCATTTTTAATGAATTAAAAATAATTATTTTAACTGAATTGATTCTATTGTTTTCCTTCTAATATATAACATTCCTTCCTTACATGAATAAGTTAAAATAAATTTCATTAAGTATATTCATGATTAATTTTTTTATTTGTTTTCTTATTTTATTTGTATAATTCATAAAATTAATTCTAACTTATTTATATAAGGTAAGAAGATTTGATATTTAAAATGTAATAGCTCTAATTAATTTAGTCAAAATAATTAAATTTTAATTAATAAAATACATTAATTTATATCATTATATATAAATAATAAATTTATTTACATAACCTAAAAGGTGGAGCCAATAACTAAGTTATAGGTTAGAAAGTTGAAAAAGCATATTTTTTTTCATAAACATAGTTCAATAGTTTAATATTTATAGCTGTAAAAGGATTGCACAAAATTATTCTCTATATTAATGATGGTAATTAAAGTTTTATTACCTTCAATATCATTTTAATTAAAGACTTTTAAGGTAAATAATAATAATACAATAATAGTTGTAGTGGTAGTAGGTGAATGTAATCAATCTTGTTATTTATTATTTTTATAAATTACAAGTAAATAAAATAAAATAAAATTGCATTTATTAAAAGACATGTGCCAATTTTTTAAGATCATCTATGAGTAAAAAATATAGGCAACTCATATAGAACTTTTTTGTCCAAAGTTTTAGCGTTTATATATTTATCTAAGATTTTCATAGGGTATCTCGTTGATTTTTTTTTCTACTTTTTCTATTCATCGCTTATTTTTTATTATTATTTTTACTTTCCATTAGAAGTAATAAGCAAATAGCAAAAGTATGATCCAAATATAATTTAAAATTTTCTTTCAAAGCACTTAGACTAAATGATCTTGAAATATTTTCGCTTTTGGTTAAGATTTACATGTCTCACCTTTTGGATGTGTAGAAAAAATTCTAATATTTACTAAAACATTTAATCCTAATACCAAATATTCATTATCGATCTAATATTAAAAATGACTTATGTTCATAAGCTCCACATCTATATAAAAACACCCTTGAATGATTTCGTAATAAAACAATGTGTAAAATAATATAATCCTTATTCCCATCTTTAAAAAATATGTAAGAAAATAAGTTAAAATAAAAAAAAATAGTGATAAAAAAATCAAATTAAAAGATCTAAAATCTAAAACTTTAAAAATGATGTGTTCATTATTTGAAGCGCTTTATTATTTATACTTTCTATTTACTAAAATCAAAATAGGAAATAAAACATAATATAGCAAATTACGTTTCACATACTTTCAAAAAGAATATATATATATATATATATAAAGAAAAATAGAAACCAAAAAACAAAAGCAACACTATACATTGCATTTGTATTACTCGCCAGCCTAAAGATTAATTTCCTAGCGTGGTATTTCTTATTTCATAAACCATGAGTGACTATATTCCATTTATTTTAAATTAAATTATTGACAAAAAAAAGATTTCAAGATAAATCTTTACATCTATTTAATTTTAAGTGATTTTTCGTCTCATTTAAATTTATCTCTCAATTTTGGATTTTTTTTTTTTTTAGAGTCTGATTAATGCGTTCACAACTATTCCTCTAAAAAAAGTAATAAAACCACCCATGAGAGTTCTACACACTGAGTTCAAGATAAAAAATCTAAAAATAGATCAAATTTGGATTGCACAATGATATTTAGTTCTACATATGAAACAAATAATTATATTCAAATGGTCAAGATTTTGCATCCATTAATTGTTCAAAATTATAAAAATGAAAATAAATATTCAATTAAATTGTAATTCCCATTAGTATTCATCGGTCTAAAGAATCAATCATGTGATAATTACTAAAAATTATATTTAATTATTTATGCTTTTCCCCGAATAAAATTAATTAAGATTTTAATTTAAAAATAAAGATCAAATGAATCGCTATAATAATTGGGAAGTGCAATCTTCTTACTTTTTAAATTTAATTTATTATTATTATTATTATTATTATTATTATTATTATTATTTTACTATTTTTATCATTGAACTATCATTATATTTGCTTTGTCAAAGTTATAATGGTGCATGTCCTAGGCAGTAAGTAGCTGTGCTAGTCTCTCTAGAGTCATCAAGATTCCCAGATCAAATTCTAACATTTTAGAACTTAATTAGAAAGTAATAAAATAAAATAAAAAATTAAAAAAGGGATGATTGTCAAGTGCTATGTTGTCGGGTGCTATGTTGTCGGGCACTATTACGTGACATAGCGACAAGCAAAAAGTATTTTTGGAAAAGGTTTGAAATGCCTAGGGTCTATATTGACAAAAATGTAAAAAAAAAAAAAGTCATTTTTGTGAAATTCATGAAGATGTATCGATACATTTCATTAATGTATCTATCCATCATCATCTTTTGGTCGTTCCAAGCTTGGATCATGCATTGTATCGATATAGGGCCATATTGTGTTTAAACAATTTTGTGTTTTTCATGGATTTTTTGTTCTGGAAGCACCAATATCGATACAAACACTCATGTATCGATACTATATGACAATTTTCATAACCAACAAGCTTTTTCACCCAAGTTTTTCTACATTTCACCTTCTTTCATAATCATACAAGAGGTCCTTCACAAACATTTTTATATTGAAACATATGCATGAGAGCCACCCATATGGATTAAGCTATTAAAGCTCAAATGAGCATAGGATAAATAATTTTAATGCTCAAATCATGCATGGGAACTAAATGACATCTAGTTTGGTTATTTTCTGATCATTTTAAGTCTAGTTTTGCTGAAATTCAATGGATGACTATTTTGGGTTAGAATTAAAAACTCTTTCGTGCATAGAACCAAGTTATGGCCATTTGGGTGGGGGTTTCTTTTTGAAGCCATATAGCTGAGTTTGTCCACTTTGATCAGAGAATCCATGCCCCCAATTAGAAGATTTTAGCCCCTAGATCAAATCACTTAAGCCTTAGATGGTTTGCTTGCAAGTAAGCTTGTATGAATTGTCAAGAAATGGGTGGTAGTGTATAGGGATGAGAAGTGATCAGCCTAGGCCGGTTTTAATCCTCTTAGGCATCCAAAATAGAGGAGAGAGAGCTGGTTCTTAGTAAAAAAATTAGAAAATAAAAGGAGAAAGAAAAAAGAGAGAAAAAAAGAAAAAATAATGAAAAATAAAGGAAGAAAAAGAGAGATCATCCAAGTCTATTTGAAGGTGGTTTCTTGCTTAATTTCATCACTTTTCCAACATTTTTTTTTCTCTTTTGTGAGCTTGATGATCTCAGGCTTTGGCTTGGGTGATGATTTCAGCCAAGGGTGTAAACCACGTTTATGGTTAAATCTTGAGGTATGATCGTCAAATCTTTTTTTTTTCATTTTCTTTGCTGATTTTTGTTAAAAATTTCTTAAAAGTCATCTTGCCATTAAGAAATTTTGTTTTTGAAATATTTTATGTTGAGTCTCTTAGTTTCCATGTAGTTTTTATCAAGCGATTTCTCATGTTTCTACTCTAGCTTTACTTTATCAGTTACTTATGTTCATGTTATGTATGATTCATGCACTTTATGTTCTTTGCATGCATTATTGTCCTTATTCTCATTTTCATGCTTTTTGATGAGAATATAATATTTATGGCATCAGTATCGTGCATATTAGTGAATCTATGTATGTTCATGTTAATGGGGTATTTGTGTTCAAAATCAAGTATAACATGAATTTTATAACATTTTCATATGTTATTATCATGATTAACATGTCCATGCATTTTCCATGAATATATTGTGGTTATGGCAACAGCTTCATGCATAGTAGTAACTCTAAGTATGTTCATGTTAATGAGGTGTTTTGAAAGTAAAATTCATATATGTTTCCATTCTTGTATGTTTGTTGAGAAAAAATGTTTATGGGTGCATTTGTGATGTTAGAAACCATAAGGGACCATTTTGTGATTTTTTCCTTAATATTTCCATGCACATTAAAGATTACTGTGTCATTTCATGCACTTAGGTATATTCAAGGCATTTTCTATGATTTAGAAATTATTATGTTATTCATACACTTTAATGTCATTTTAGTAATTTGCCATATTTTAAACTATTTATGCAATTTCATGCAGTTTAGAGTCATCCTAGTAATTGCCATGTTTTAGGACTATTTATGTAATTTTATTCATTTTAGGGTCATTTTTGTAATTTTTCATGATTTAGGGGTTATTATGTAATTTCATACATTTTAGCACCATTTTAGTCATTTTCCATGATTTACAAGTTATTATGTAAATTCCAGCATTTTTGTATCATTTTAGTCATTTGCCATGATCCAAGACCATTTATGCAATTTCATGCATTTTTAGGGTAATTTTAGTAATTTTTCATGTTTTAGGGACTTTTATACAATTTCATTCATTTTAAGACCTTTTTATTTATTTTCTATGCTTTAGAGACTATTATGTAATTTTATGCATTTTAGTACAATTCTATCATTTCCATACATTTGGGGGTCCTTCATGCTATTGCATGTACATTAGGGACTGTTTAGAAATTTCCTTTCATTTTAGGGCCATGTAGGTTATTTTCATAATCTAGGGACCATTTAGCATTTTTCATACATTTTAAGACCATTTAGGATAGTTTGCATAATTTAGGGTCATTTTAGAGATTTCCATTACTTTTAGATTATGTGGAACTTTATGTTGAAATAAGACCATAGGGGTATTTAGGTCATACTACTTTAAAACGGAGTTCTAGGATTTTGTAGGAACCTTCGTGCAGTACATGTCATTTAGGATCATGTGGGAATTTTCATGTTGATGCATATTCTTTAGAGTCTTTAACGTATTATGATGCTAAAAACCTATAATGATATTATCAACTATAATAAAAGCTTTAAGTAAAATTCGAGGGAATATCCCCAAGTTAAAATAGTTCACAAGTGTGCTTCAGCATATAGAGGTCACCTCATCGATTATTTTAAATTAAGAAATACCTTCTTTAAACAAGTAAATCAAAATTTTTTATTTTCTCAAAAAATAAAACTTTTGTATTCTTTTAGGTTTTCTTGAGGGGTACGAAAAATATTTTGATTTTTAAAATTGATTAAAACTTGATTTATTTGGAATAGAAAAATAATATCAATTTCAAATAATTTCAGATATGGGAATTATAATTAAGTATTGAAAAATTAAAATCAATTTTAATCGAGATGTGATTAATCAATTAGTAAATCAGAATTATAATTTAGATTTAGGATAAGATGTGATTAATAGATGCCGCCTTATAGGTGTCGTGGAGGGGACATATCTCATTCTATGCATAACCGACTCCCGAACCCTTTTCATACGAATTTATTGTTAGCATGTAAACTTTGAAGTTTGTTTTCGAGGGTTTCATGACCCTCAGAGGATGAACTCCAATTAGTGATCAATCTCATTTAGCCATAATCTATTGGTGGCGACTCCAAGTCTTTTGGTCGTTTCGTAATGATTATTTAGAGTTAAGTCGGATGAGAATTCAATCCAACAATTAAATCCTGTTCTAATAAGAAAAAAATAAAATAGCAATTCTAGCATGTCGGGTTTGCGTTCGACACGTTACGACAATATATAACAACCAAATTGTAGTAAAAAATATAATTATTTACCCGACCATAGAATAAATCTCAATAAATGACAAACTATCATAATCTTTTATATTAAAGTTATTTTAAAACTCCTAAAATAAAGAAATACATTATCATAAATTCATAATCTTGTAATTTAAGTTGATTTTAATGATTGTACAATTTAGAATTAGAAATAAATGCACAGTAATTAATTGGTTATAGTAAATAGCAATTAATTAGAATTGATTTCATTTTTCAAATGATCAACCTTCATTTAATTAGAACGAAAATATATTTAGGTTTAAATAATTTCGGGTAGAATTTGGTTGATTTTACTAATAGATTGTGCTAGGTTTTGACAAAATCCCATAAAATATGCAAAAGTGAACATTACAAATGACTATTAAAAAGAATCAGTAATCAAAAGTAGATATTACAAAAGAATAAGGTAACCAAATATCCTTTACTCATTAATTATAAGAACTATCAAAAGTAAACAAATAATAGTAAAAGAATTTGGTGATTTTATTTTTTATTAAAGATCTTGATCATGAGAATCTTAATTTCACTGAGAATTTTGATTTTAAAGTCGATTAAAACCTTTTGTTTAGAGCATAACTAATTAAAATACAAATAATCATAGAAAAAATTAAAGTACAAATAAGCATAAATTTCCTTAGGTTGCTATTCCTTAAGCAAGCTATCAGAAAATTTCAATGTTTATGTATGATTGTAACACTAGTCTTTTCTCAATGTTTATGTATGATTGTAACATAAATTCAAGACAGACTAAGCCTAACCATGGATCTTACTCAGTCCTCAGTAACTCATTATCTTTTGATTAAGGTATATAGAAAATTAACCAAACATATCTCTTAGATGCAAAATGTTAACCAAAGAACAATGATCCAAACTCAGTAAATAATTGCAAGTAGAATGAATGTTTTATTGGGTAAATGTATTAATATCTCAATATTTTAAAAAATTAACCCATTGATCTAGCGTTAATTCAAAAATCGATAAACTAATTCATTTACCTGGTAAAAATCTTTTGAACATGAACTCGTACGTCTAAATGCTTGTAAAAGACGAGAATTACGTAATAAAAGAGAAAAAAAAATCATGAAAACCCGTAACTCAATTCCAAAAGATGAAAAGGCTAGAAAGCAAACCAAATAACAATTGGGATGGAATTTGTTAAGCCAAAACTAATATGCATCAAACCAAATTAAAAGTATTTATACACACAAAATAATGGGAAGGTAAAAGAAAGAACAAAAAACGTAAGGGAAAATAAAAATGAATCGTGATTTAATGGGATGATATTTGTTTTAAAAGAAATGAATTGAGAGAGAAGATTGAAACATCCAAATTTAATTTTGAGCTAAAATATAGGAATTAAATCTTAGCTTTAATAGTGAGTAATTAGCGGGTTGATGAAGGTTAGGAATAATTTTATTTAATTAAATGTCACTCAACAAATACCTATTCTTTTCTTTAAAAATTCAAGTTAGAAACCTAATTCAAACTTCAATATTTAATTCTGATCTAAAATATAGCAATCAAATCTTAGCATTAATAGAGAGTAATTAGTAGGTTGATAAGGTTTATAGGAATAATTTTATTTTAATTAACTTTCACTCAACAAATACAGATTATTTTCTTTAAAAAGTCAAGTGAGATCATTGCAATTGCCCCTATTTAACTTTAAAACAAAGTAACGGAAATTAAAAATGACTTGTGATTCAATGGGTTGAAATCTAATAAAAGGAATGAATTGAGAGAGAAGATCGAAACGTGCAAATTTAATTCTAAGTTAAAATATGAGAATTAAATCTTAGCTTTAATAATGAGTACTTAGTAGGTTGTTAAGGTTTGGTAATAATTTTATCTAATTAAATGTCACTCAACAAATACAGATTATTTTATTACAAAATTCAAGGTAAAATGTCCAAGTTGCCCCTATTTAATTCTAGATAGGAGATGAAAATATTATAAAATATATACTGCAACCTTTTTTACATGAATTTTCTGTTACTGATTAGTGTACTGATTCAATTGATGCAATAATGTCTTGACGTAACAAGTTTGAGTTTCAAATTTAACGTCTAAAATCATTCTTTTAATCTCATATTATATTTTTTTGATAAATTCTTTGAGTTTTACTTCTTTTACTATAATTTTTAGTGTTGAAAATTTTGATCCAGTTGATAACAGAATTACTATTTTTTCGTTTAAACTACTGACAATGTGAGTTTAGTCAGCAAAATTGTAACGCAAATGGGGCTATTAGTTCCTATATTTATACCAAAAAGAGGATTTAATCTTTTGGATAATGATTTTAAAATTTTTTTATTCCTATACTTTTCAAATTTTCAAATTTTGATTCACTCTTAAAAATGCTAAGAAATCAAATGATTAAAAATATTCATATTATTAAAAATATTTCAATAAATATATTTTATAAAAATTTATTATTTAAATAGTAAAATTTATAATTTCTTTCCATTTTATTAATTTATTATTAAAAAATAAAAATAATTATGTTTAATAATTTTCAAGAAACATTTAAAATTAAAATATAAATACCTTTTATTCTAAATATTTTTATTTAAAAATTTTACAAAAATTAAATTAAAATTAAATAAAATAATTTTTGTTAACATAATAATAAATAGTGTTAAATCAAGTAAGTTTGAGTATAAAAATCATGTTCAAAATATAATTTAAGTAAAATTAAATTCATGAGTTTGACGAGTACTATTACTAATGGATAGCTTTTTTTTTTCTTGAAATTCTAAAAATAATCTTAGAAAAGAAAATTCATTTTCAAATGATCAATAATGGTTATGTTGCTATATCGTGAAATTTATTTTCATGTGACTTTTAGCTTATTTTTAAAATTTTATTATTTAATCTAAGTAACCTTTTAGTTTTTATGCTAATTTTATCTTTGAAGTTATTTTCATTTTTGGTATTTAGAAATTTAGTTGATTTTTTTTTGTTTATTTCAACTAAAATATCACTGCTTTAATAATATAAATATTTTTAATATTTTTTACTCTTTTTAATATTTATATTAATAAAAATTGTTCTAATATTATTATTATAAATATTAATACAAGTATAATCAAGCCTCTCTATAATGAAAATATCTTTAATAAAACAAAAGTAAATAAAAATTTTTTAAAATCGTTGTGACAGACTAAATCCGTATTTTTTTTATAAACATAGAGATTAATAGCATAATTCACTTAAAAGTTTTTGTTCATTAAACTCGTCACGTCTGCAAATCAACGTCTATATTAGTTAAGAGATTAAATGTATAGGAATTATAATAGAGGGATTATAATTCAAATATAAAGACCGTATAAGAACTGACAGCATAATTTGCTCCAATTTTTTTTTTTTTTGAATGAATTTGCTGTTGCTAGTTAGTGCACTCATTCAACTGATGTAATAATGTCATGAAAAGCTCATTGACTACTTTCTCTTTCAAAGTGATACTTTTTTTTTTTTTTTGGGTGAAAATAAAGGTACTTTGATAAGATATTCATGGCATCACTCATTACAACTTAATGAATTGGTTCAGGGTACTCTTCAATCGCAAAAGAATTTCACTAAGTTGTAAACCAAACTTGAATATCAAATGTTGTAAATTCAAACGAAAAGACTAACCTTAATGTGACCCAAAATTAATATTGCAAAAAAATATATTAAATTAATTGATTAAATCAATTGAATCAAAAATATGTTTTATCTTATCTAATAGCACAAATATGACCAAAAAAATATTGAAATAATCAAAGACTAGATTCAGTCGTATTAAACCGAATTAGTTTGATATTGAACCAAGTTCTTTTTTTTTTTCTTTCTAATGGATAGCGGGATTTACACTCTTTGTCCGTTCATGTTAATTACACAAGCCAACTGGTTACTCGGTAGATTGGTTAGTTGCATAAGCCAAGGTTAATTACACCCTTATCCTTTCAGGTTAACTACATTTAATACTAAATCAAGTTTTCAACAATAAAATTCTCATTTAATTAAATGGTTCGATTGATCTTCAACATCTGATTTGATTTTTAAACATTGTTTGAAATTAAACTGATTTGATTTTAATATTCAATAATTTAAACTAAAATATATAAACTTGAATAATCTAATGTCAATCTAAAAATTCAAACTCGGAAATGTGACCTACCAATTCCACCGCAAACACCAAGATATAAAATCACTAACCAGGGGAAGTTTGTTCCTACTCATCAGCTTTGAGAACTAAAATTGCCATAGAAACTGTCCAAGTTTCATAGACAAAACCCAAACTAGGCACAAAAATTGTGCTTAAATATCCTTCAGTACCATTTGCTTCCCTCTCTCTATGCCCTCCTTACAAAACGATACGCATTTTTTCAGATAAGGTAGGCCAGATGAGATGAGTAATCTACGCTTTTTTCACTGCTTGAACGCAAATCAAATATAACAATTCCAGACTGCAAGTGAAATTATGATCACAGGCGAGTCTTCTATTACATTAAAAATATAGTGAATACTATTATGATCAATTGCAAAATATAATGAATACTATTATGATCAATAATAGTAAATATTGACCATGAATGTTGATGGTGAAGATAGCCAAAATCATTAAATAACAGTCATAATATCGCATTGCGACAGCAATTTAAATCTTTGATTCCAAACACTAGGTTTTACACTATTCATTTGGAAATTTCCACAGGCACAAGCGAGTACCATGATCAGGAAACATTTTTTTTTATCTTGTGCATCTAATTAGGAATTTATTATTGAGACATCGTGGCCCTCGCCCTTACCCGGTATGACATTGATAAAACTATAAAACTTAGTGAACCTGTTGATTTCAAAGTGCGTAGTCATCTCACCCTTGCAAACACCTCATCCATTCTGGCACCTTAATCTACCCAGTACTAGGTCTGAATTCAAGTTCAATGATTAAGCAAGAATAGTCGGTCCTTCTAAAGAAATGACCATCAATGCACTTATCAACACAGTCCAAGGCAAGGTAAGCCTAAAACCCCACTTGCGAACTGTAAATACCCAAGTTTGCTGAGAGTCCTGATAAGTGCATCGAGGCTTATTAACAGAAAAGATTGAAGAGTGCTGCATTGACCAAAGTCCTTCAGTAACTATCGCATAATGAAAATCTTATCGAAGAAACTAGCATGATTGAAAAATTCAACTAGATTGGTCATGACTTGAAGCAAAATCCGCAAGTTATTTTAACATCATCCAGTCGAAGCACTTTAGCATGTCTCGTATACCACAACAAATGTAACTAATAAGGTGTTATACTCGTATCGATTTTAAAAAGTAGCAGCGCTTTTGGTAAGTGTTGTTTTTTCTTTAAGCTTGAATAGAAACAGAAACTTAGCAGACAACACAGTCTCCTTCTGACTCGTTTTTGACAGCTCTTCGACAAATATTGCTTTAGAATTCCCAAGAGTTAATAGCAATAAACATTTATGATTCCCCAAGCCCTTAAGATATCTGCATGTCTCAAGAAGTACAAGTTATATTGCAGTAGAGATTAAAAAAACCATTAAGTTATACGCTAAAATGGTAAGACGTACTCTTCATATCCACTACAGGTATCACTGCAGGTTAAGTTTGCTCACCAACCATATTAAATTTAACGCTGAAAAAGCACAAGCAACTTACTAACAGTTATTTGCCGTAATAGATCACACACTGAACGCAAACGATCTACAATACATTTAACAGGTAATAACAGAACCTAAATTACATTGAAACAGCTCGTCCAACCTTTCCATTATGAATGCTCCAGAAGATTTTTTCAGCTTCACCAGTGTTCCCCGCATCAATAGCAATAGCACCAAATATTGCTCGAAATGCTACACAAACTATGGTCGGGCTTGAAGGGTCGGTCTTTGGAGAAACTCGAACCACTTTTTGCAGGCCCAATCGTCCCCCATCAACAGCACATGAAGTTTCCACATTGGAAATATCCAATATGAGCTTGTTGAGTTCTTTAGAAGACATATCAATATCGTTACCAAGGGAACGGAGCGAAACTGATGTCTCGATGATATGGATGCCCAGAATGCTTAATGCCTTGTTGTTCTCCTCAGAAAAGGAGGCATGGGTCATGGCACGCCGGAGTAGATGAACGCTCTTAAAAGTATAACTGAAGGTGGCATTTAAATCAGCAAAAAGCCTCAATTGTGTGTCATAATAAGAAAACCCAAGAAATAGATAAACAAAATAAATTAGCTATTAAATTTATTGATTCAAGTTCCTCTGTAGCACCATGCTTCCATAATTAAAGGAATGAAAGATTATTAATTTAAATTAATGGGAAAAGAACCTTTATGAGGTTCCAGAATTTCTTTATTGATTTTATTTGCTTTACAAGCCAAAATGGTTCATCTTTTTCATTTCAATTTCTGGATTGTCTTTCTAGTTTTCAATACCAAATAAACAGTTACCATACATAAGGATAATAATTATCATTCACTTAATCACTCATCAAAACGGAGTTGATGATCAAAAGTAAAGAAAAGGAAAAGAATAAAACTTGCCCAATTTGTTTCTGTAGAGTCTCGAGAGCTTGTGAAAATGGCGAGGAAGGTTTACAGCTCCGATCTTCTGGGTTTCCTGCTCCATATGCCTGCACTCACAAAATGGGTTTTCTTTTTATTACACTCTAATTAATCTTTACTGCTTTCTATTCTTCACTTCCCTCTCTGATCTCTCTTTTTCTGTTTTTTTTTAAGGGAAACAAACAAGATTGACTACGGTTCAACGATGTAACTGAGGGACAGACGAGAAGAGCACCTGAGGAACAGAGGAGAACAGCGTGAGGAGAACAACGATGAAGCCACTAATGCGAGTGAAACCCCGAAAATACATTTTTTTTCCCTTTTCTATGCAGTAATTTACTATGTAAAAAGTGAAAATCTGTTTCCTTTGTGAGTGATGAAAACGCCAGAAAAATCTGGGGTTTTATAATGCTTTTTCTCCTTCCCAATTAAGTTATCGACCAGTGTAACTTGTAAACTACTGGTTGAAAGTCCTTCCATCCTTGGCCATTAAACTGATAATTATATATTAATAATTTATGTTTATATTATATTATATTTATATGTTTATATTATATTTATATGTTTATATGTTAATAATACATGTCATATAATTTTATTATATTTATATAATTATATTATGTTATATTTTTATATCATATTATATTTTATAATTATTTTTTGTATTATATTTATATCTATTTTAATTATATTATATTTAATATTATTAGATATAAATTATTGTTTGGTAAATTAAAAATTAAACGCTAAATTTTTAATAATAAATTCGTATTATAAAACCTATTTACTATGTGACTTGAAAATTAAATGCCGAATATAATTACATTTTAACTTTTACTAAAATTTATTTTATTAATAAATGGACTAAATTTAATGTGATCAAATCAATTTAGTTTGTGAAATAAAGTAAATATTTAGAGAAAATAACGAAAATTTAAAAAAAAACAAAAATAAAAATATCATTTAATATAAAATTTAAATATTTTTAATTAATTTTATTTTTTATATATTTAGACATAAAATAATAACTATCAATTATTTTAAATAACTTTTTGTTTCATATATATTATGGTTTTACTAATATTTAGTAACAACATATGCTATTCTAAAGAGTTTCGGATAAAATGAAAAAAAAAAGTTTCAGATAAAAATTTTTTTAAAAAATGTTAAATATATCGCCTTTTGTAAAAATAAAAAAAATAAAAAAAAAAAGTTAATTTGATGCTTTTTTTTTTTCTTTTCTATGCCATAATTTACTTTCTAAAAAGTGAAAATCTGCTTTCCTTGGGAGTGATGAAAACGCCAGAAAAATCAGTGTTTTACAATGCTTTTTCCTCCTTCCCAATTAAGTTATTGACCGGGGTTAACTTATAAACTACTAGTATAAATCCTTTCATCCTTAACTATTACTGTATTTATATTATATTTATATTATTATATATTAATAATTTATATAATTTTATTACATTTATGTATATATATTATATCATATTTTATTATATCATATTTTATTTTATATTATATATTAATTATTTTTTATATTATGTTCATATTTATTTTATAATATTATATTCAATATTATTAGATCAAAATTATTGTTTAATATATTAAAAAATTAAATGATAAATTTTTAATATTAAATTTATATTATAAAAATTGGTTGATATGTGACTTAAACGCTGAAAATAATTATATCGATAACATCTATGTTTGAATTTTGAAAATTATTCGTTTCACACTTTTAACTTTACTTAACATCTATACTCTTCACAAAGAGCAAATTGAACTTAAGGCGTCGATGGTTTTATTTACAAGTAGCAAAAAAAGAAAAGCATTATCAACAGCAAATGCCATACACCTCTAATTAACCGCAGAGACGGTGGGAAGGTGAAGAGGTCGAGTCAGAGGTGATGGTTGAACGCTAAGCGGCTTCTCGACTCTTGAATTCTTTTTAAAGTCATTATTTTAGACAAAAATCCGCATGTTATGCATCCAAGAATATCAGCATACACTAAAGTGAAAAGTGGCCATTTGAAGCTTGATAGACGGGCAATGAAAGAACGCATCGAATTTGACTGAAGTAGGAATAGGTCTTTTAGGTCTTTTCCTACACAGTGAGTCTAGTGCTTCGCTTGATGGAAGGACTAGGGAAAGGTCTCCTTAGTCTCACTCCCCTCTCGTCGTTAACCGAACACAGCCCTAAAAAAGGATATATATTTTTCTTGGAGAAAGGCGTCTTTTGGATTTGTGGAATGGAATTTTAATTAAAAAGTCTTTTTTTTAATGATCAAAGTATAGAGCTTCCCCTTTCCCCTCGCATACCACCAACCTTCATCGCTATAGCGGCTAAATTTAGTATCTACAAACCAATTTATTTGTGAGATAACGTAAATATTCAAATAAGATTATAAAAAATTTAAAAAATTAAAGATAACTATATTATTTGATATAAAATTTAAATGTTTTAATTAATTTATAGTTTTAAATATTTAAATATAAAATAATAACTACCAATTACTTTAAATAACTTTTTGTATTATACGTACGGTGAATGTGTTAAAAACTAATATAAATATATATTATTTTAAAAACTTTCAGATAAAAATTAAAAAAAATTTAAATATATCAAATTTTTAAAAAATAATTTAAATATAAACTTTTTTTCCTCGTGCTAGAGATCTTCTATTTTTTTAACAGAGCTGTCGATGAGTCAGCTGAGCTAGGCTCAAATATCAAAACAAATTATTTAAATATATTAATATATTAAAATATTATTTTATATTAATATTTATATATATTATAATTAAATTTAAATAAAAATAATTTTTTAATATTAAATTATAATTCAACCGAGATTAAACAGGTCAAATCCAATTGTTTTTCAAATATCTTGTTACAAATATATCTAATTCAAATGAACCTGCTAAATTGAAAGAATAACCCAAACTTTGACTTACATAGGTCTATGTTCCACGATAAACCTCCTTGTTATTTCTTCAAAGCATCATTCCAATGCTTTTCACAGCACCACATCCATAAGCACTTGCATATTTTGTTGGTTTTTTTTTTTTTTTTTTTGAGATTATTGAATTTCGGATATAAATTTTGGAGGGTGGGTGGATGGATGGTACGAGTTAGTCCAAGAAATTAATGCCCAAAATTTTTACAGCCTTTGATTACTTTGAGATAAGATGTTTTGATATATAATCTTACTAGTCTTTTTAACCTATGCGATGCACGAAATTTTTTTATTACACTTTTGTAATTTTTTTGAAAAAAATATTTTAATTTTAACATTATTTTTATGAACTATATATTTTTATTGACTTAGCATATGTAATTAAATCCTCGTAAAATTAAAAAAAATTAAATTCTTATATATTCTTACATATAATACATTAATAAAAAAATAAAAGCTCTTATATATATTCTTACATATAATACGTTAATAAAAAATAAAAGCGGTAACAATATATTTTTATTCTTGTATATTTTTATACATAGTAGGTCAATTAAATTCTTATATATTTATTGTGGATTTCACCATGCAAGTGCATGTATCGCAATAAGTAATACAGTGATAAAGTATAGTGTTAATCTCACAAGGATTGATATCAAATTTTTTAAGTACTAAAATTATAACAACCTAATCTTATTCAGACAAACAATTAAAAATTATAAACTAAAAAAAACTAAATAAAAAATAATAATTAAACAAATAATAAATGATAGAAGCTAAGGATTACAATTCTCCTCAACACTTCATTTGAATAAAACCCTACTCTCTTAACTTGACTAATGACAATAAGTTGTTAATCTAAAGTTCTAATTTTTTTATAAGTATCTTCCAGTGGTCTTATAAAATATTTTTCATAACCAATTTACTATATGTCTATACTAATTAAATTAAAGAGAAACTTATTAAGCTTAGACTCTAATTTGGTTACATATGACTATGCTATCATATTCTTATCTAGCGTGTAGGTTAATTCATCATAATAAATGAATATAAAATATATGTTATTCAATTCAGGCCTAAACATAAAATTTTTTTTCCAAAGTTTATTACAGTTACCAAATCAATTTAATTATTGATTAAGCAATTAAAAGCATTAAGTGTAAAGATTGAATAAACAACCCAAATATTATTAATTGAAGAAAAGAAAATAAAAATGATCCACACTACATGGTAATTTCCATTGCAACCTTAGAAAAATAAATCTAGTTCATAATAATAATAAAAGAAATATAAAACAAGTTGTAAATATTACAAGAAATATAAAGAAGACTAAGATAAGAGAAAACTAAGATTAGCTTGAATATTATAGTGGCTGCTTTCCTCTCAGGAACTAGGTTAATAATAAAAGCCTAAAAGTCTGCTCCTAAAATCTCTACCTAAAAATTCTTATACAAAGTCAAAACCCTAAAAAAGAAAATTTGGCATGCAAATAACTTAAGGAATTTATTTTTTTGGCAGTTGTCAAATCGGGCCCGCTTTACTTTTTTACTAAGTTATTATACATTGGAAAATCCTTCAGGCTTTGGGCCTACAAAAATATAAAAAATACTAAATAACTATATAATTAAATATAAAGTAAATAAATAGAACTAATATTAAAATATCTAAAAATTAATTAAATTTAAATAAAAGCCTCTAGGATTTAATGACTTTAATATACATAATGAGACTATAACTATTAACACCCTCAAACTTAAGATTTTATTAGTTCTCAAGCAAAACAAAACAAAGGAAAAAATGAAAACCAAATTAAGAAAAATTAAATGAAACAAAACACAAATTGAGATGAATGTAAGTAAATGATGTTTGCCTTAATTTTCATCAAAAAATTATCTTAATATCCCAAATCAAGGTAGACACAATCATAATCCAAGTTCATGCTTCAATTCGATCATAAACCTCATGCTTCGAATGGACTTCCAACATGTGTGTGTTTACAATATCTTTACAAATCATTGCATGCAATTCAAATAAGTTAATGCCAACGCAAACTATGGATTAATATTAGATTCTCATATGTTTGCTTTTTATCTCTCTTTACTAATGTAGACGAACACCTCATCAAAGATCATGTAAGATTTTATTAAGCTTGTAATAAAAGGTTAGGATAAAGGTAGTGTAGACACCCCAATTTATATGGGCCAAATTCTAAGGCATTAAGGCTCGTTATTTGGGGCATCATCGGGGCTATTCGAACAAGCATGGATTAATCTTTCAAGCCAAGGGAAGGTGTTTAAAGAGTCAAATGTATAAGAATTTCACATTTTGGCATGCAAGTCTCAGAATATAGCCTTTAAGTATTGATTAAAGACTTTCACGTCATCAAAATTGAAACATACACTGCTTGTATCGACACCGGGGGTTATGTATCGATATAGTTGCTCAGTGCATCAATACATAGCCATGGTATAAATACAGAGTTATTTTATAGCCAAAATTGCAAGTTTTGGTCAAGATATATCAATACACAATTGGGAGTACCGATACAACCTTCATGGTATTGATAAAATCTTCAATATATCTATATATCTAGGCAAACTTGTTCCAAGCAAATTTACCCAGTTAGTGCCATTTTCACCTCTTTTCATCATGACATCGAAATATGGATTTGGTTACGATTTTGGCTATAAAAATCATTCAATCTCAGACATAACTTCCTAACAATCATATGGATTTCATTTTTGTGCTTTAGGCATTGGATCATAGCATTTTTGAATGCTCCATTAAGCTTGTTATAAGGGCATTTCAGGCTATAGTGTGGATTAATTAATGGCAAGCCGAGCCTTGCTCATTATGTCACTCCTACATGGTTTGTTACTACTGTGAAAGATGTACATCGATCAATGAAATTCTAAAAGCTTGCTCTTTGATACAATGACTCACCATATTGTACATTCCAAATGTCTTAAATACCCTCATCTTTGCTAGGTTTTTGATGGCTAAAATTAAATCCTATATAAGATACATTATGTGCTCAGCAATTAAAACTTTTACACTTATTTTTTTACATCAACCTCCACTATAAAAATTCATTCCCGTAGTTATCTCTCAACCATTCCATAAACCCTCTTAAAACCTTCTATTGCCATAACTTCTCCTCTTAAAACCTTCTATTGCCATAACTTCTCCTCTTAAAACCCTCTCCATTGATACTACAACCATCAAGCTTATTCTTGGCAACCTTTTCGTGCTAGATCATAGCAAAGAAAGGGAAAAAAGTGAGCTAGGAGTGCAAGGTTTTTTTGCTCAACATCAATGACAAGGTTCTCAAGCTTTTGGGTTATTTCTTATTCTTTTCCATGCATCTATTTGTTTTTTTATTCATGTTCATCATTGTAGTAAGCTTTAACATGCTGGCTATCACCCCATTCTTAGAATTTGTATGCATCTTATGGCCTTGGTTGTGGAAGACTTCGGATTTGTGATGCTTTGTTGACCCCTCCACCATGTTTTTCTATATTTATGTGCTTGGTTCATTTGGAAAGTATGTTTTTAATGTTATCTTGAAATTCCAGCAAGCTGTTGTTTTTTTTCTAATCATGTTTACATTATTCCCATGGCATGATTCTCGACATCATTCATGAAACTAATATCTCCATGTTCATAACTTTGTATTTTTGTCATCATTTTCATGCTTAAATGTCATTTTTTTTTGTTTAAACATCTTTCCATGTTTATTGCCATGATTATCATATCTAGTTCATAACATGTTTCTCAAATGCTTGCGTGATGCTTATCAAAAATCTGCTTTCTAAAAACCCCCAAGTTAAGGCTATGTTAATTCAATAAATAGAGATTGACATGGGCTTAAGGTTTTTTATTCATTGATCCTCTAATCTTGGGGAAAAGTCAAGCTTTCGATGTATGGATTCAAGGTTAAATGAGGCTAAATACTTAATTTTAAAAATAAAATGTCCTTTTTACTTGTATTAAATTATTAATGCCTTGATTTTATGGTCTATGCCCTTGCTAGTGATATGGTTAATAGGCTGTTCCATCATCCTAAACTACTCCAGTATTATGCTTATGAAGCTACTGTCACCAACCCCTTTCACCATAGACATTTGAATGTCCATAGTTTGAGTCTAGTTCTAGGAAACCCAAAAAATAAAAAATTTCCCCTATTTCATGTTGGCAGCACTGTACTCACAAAATCATTTTCAAACTCTAAAAAGTTTTTCACGAATTTTATAATATTTTTTCCCTAAAGGGCATCGGATTAGCTTTCCAACAATAACTCATTTTCCTTTGGATCATTCTAGATGAAAGAGTTATAATTTTTCAAGCCAATACTTTCTAGAACCCTTGAGTTAGCAATTTGCATTTTGTTTGGGACATTTTGGCCCACTAGATGATTTTTTTTTGGATTTTTCAAATATTTTTCTTAAATAATTCATGAAATTCCCTTCTCAGAAAGGTATAATTTGTGATTTAACAATTCAAATGACTCCGAAATAATTTTTCAAAGTCTACTATGCCATTTCCCCAACATATTTTGCCAGTGTTGAACTTGTTTTGACTTCAAAAATTATTTCCATCCAAAAAAAGATTTTTTAAGATTTTTGGAATAATTTTAATCTAACCCTCATCAAATTATCTTTCAAATAGTTTGTTATTTAATCCTTAGAACCCTCAAATTAACCTAAAATAAAATCAAAAAGGGGATTGCCACAATGTTATCCACTATTTTCAATATTTATCAAAGTTAATTGATTTTTTCAAATTCCCACTTTGAGGCATTTGAATGCCTTTAGGTGATCTCGATATCAAGCTCATAGAGTCAAAAAATGTGTGTCAATCCCTTTAGGCTTGGATCAATGCACAAACATTTTTTTTAAATTTTAACAATTTCCATTTCTTATCAATTCCCATCTTTTAAACAAAAATTGTCAATTTTGTTAAGAAATGTCGATATTATCAAGAAATATAAAAAATGTCACTTTTGTCAAGAAATAGTCAATTTTCATCAATTTAAGTTTTTTAACCTCTTTTTTTAAATCGTAAAAAATAAAATTTTCTCTCATAGAATTTTTTTTAAAAATTTTTTAAAACTTTAACCCTGTTTTTCTTGCTTCAATTAACCAACGAATCCAAATGTATCTCACAATTTGTTAACTTGGTTATTTCTAAATAACCAATGATAATTATGAGATACATTTCGATAGTCTCCTCTCTTTTCTTTATCTGGTTTATTTCATGTGAAATTATCTCTTTTCTCGTCTTATTAACATATTTTTCTTTATGGTATTTACTTTGCATTCATATTTTCAAATCATTTTCAAAAATCATAAAGGCAATATTTCGTGTCAGTATCCTTTCAGTGCTTAATACGAAGTATCCTATTTTCAAAATTAAATTTAAAGCTTGTTTTATCAAAAATCTTTATGTTTCCCTCATCTCCAAGATGCATATGTGATTAAAATTTTTCTTAAAACCTAGGTTTACTATTTTATACAAATTAGTCAAAACAAAAATAAAACCGTAATAAGTTAAGACATGGCTAGAAGGTACTAATTTTGGGCGTCATGAGGATGTTGATACTTCCTCGCATGTAACCAACTCCCAAACCAAATCGTTAAATCTTTGAACCATGCAGACCATGAAATTGATGTTTCAAGTTTTGTAACTCGAAATATTAATTTTGATAGGCATCTGATCACACCTAGACCAAATGATCAGTGGCGATCAAAGTGATAGCCACTTCATGGTGGCCATCAAGACTAGTTGGATGAGCGATTCATCTGGCGGTCCTCTCATGATCACGAGCCAAGAATCTGTATTTTCTCGCTTCTATCATGTCAGGTCAGGAGGACATTTCCTTGTCGAGTAAAATTATTTTTAAGTCACGCGTGCTTTCTTTTGTGATGAGACAAGGTGCGTTACCAAAAGCTTAGTGACTGCACTAGGGACCTAATTTAGAGAGTTAGGCCTACGGCTAGCTGTGTCTTTCCTAGTTCTTAATTTCTTCGATTTCAGTCGATATTTAGCTATAATCCCTTTCACTTTGTCTACTAATCTTTTATTTTTTGTGGTTTTGTCTTATGATCATCAAAGATTATTTTCTTTTTGCATAATTATCGATTCAATAAATATGGTAATAAGGGGGTAAACAAAAGGTTTGATTATATCCCTAACACACACTATGCATTTGCAATCGCCTTAGATTCTTACCAAACTCCATGGTGGGATTAGGATCCCGAATATTAGAAGGAAGTGAGCTATTCACCTTCTTAAGTAACCCTCCACATGGATGTAGCAAGAACTTTCAAGGTGTTAATTATCTATGCCTCTCGTGAGTAACCTTCCGTATTTGTATAGGGAAATACATCCCTCAAATCAAACCCGTTCTGTTAAGCTTGCGATAGGCCTAGGATTTGGGTGCATTGCTTGTCTTTTCTAAACAAAGGAGCAATTCAAACACCAATTTAGAAGTCAAATCAAACACATATAGTGAATCCTATAAGCATGTCAAACCATACTGAAATGCCGCTAGAATGACTTTGAGAATAAGAACATTTAGGGAAACACTTTTTACCTTTACTCTTATATGCTATAGTTATGTACGTGATAGCGAACAAACATTATCATCCGTGTTTATCGTTTCAATGTCAAGATACGTCATTACGCCATCTGATTGACAATTGACCCTTATCAATAAGTCAGTGGTGGTAAATAAATGTCATCACCTGCAAGGCAACATGTCACTTTAAAAAAAGTTATGTCCAACTCGAATAAGCTGTTATGCTATCTGAGTGATGGCTTAATGTATACTTACCTTTTAAGTGGTGATGAATGAACATCACTACTAAGTCAATTGATTTGGTCCCTAAAAGGTATTATACTACATCAATAAAGAAAAAATTAACCTGAATAAGCTGTTATATTGTTTGAGTGATGGCTTAATGCATACCCACCTTGTAAATTATGATGAACAAACATCACTATCTAATTAGTTGGTTTTGCATCTAAAAGGTACCATATCACCTCGATAAGGGCCATTGTAACCCAAACACATCGTTATATTGTCTATGTATACTTAGCTTATCATAATATTAGAAATTGTCATGTTTATCCATAAGTATTGTCACACCTATTTTTGGGGCAATTTCTGTGATATATTTACGCTATCATTCCTTTATTTGTCATTCTTGTCTATATTATTTGATGTTGTCACTAACCTATTATTTTATTTTTACATTGCATGCATCATATCATCATAATCATCATTATGGGATAACTGGCTAAAGGTTCATTATTCAATAAGGGGCATTTGTCATGGAGAAACAACTGATGTCAGTTTTTTAATCTTTTGAGGAAGTCAAAGAATGAAATGTCCTACAAGCCAATTATCTCTCTTCCATTGGTATAACTAACCCAATTATTTTACTGCTTTATTCATGTATCCATATCCATAATCATTTACTATCCTGACTCCATATTTATCTTCATTTCATCATGAGCAATCATTAATAAGAACATTTTAATAAAAGTCTAATACAGGATGGTCATAAGAGTGCAAAAGGTTTTCGAAATCAAATAAGGAGCATGGAATTGATATTGCACACGACCACAATACTCGTCACCATAAGCAGATCATGGAAAATGAAAATTAGGCATGCTGAGTTACTGTACAAAGAGTCTCAAGATAAATGCTTCATGGGCAAGATGAAATGCAAGCACAAATCATGAAGCTCATAGAGCTAATGATGGCCTCCACTAAAGAAAAGGGATAGGCTAATGCTATATATATTGAAAATGAGCCAGCTAACTTGGAAAATCACCTTATTAGTAATATTGAGGCTATCTAAGAAAGGACCCATCAAGGGCACCAGCCTAACGCAATGTTAGCCCTATTGGTGCCACTAGTGATTTACTTAAACCCTATGGTAGCAAACTAGTTTACCTTCGAATTTTAAGGGGTCAATATGAGGGTCTCTTTTACCGATCCTGTAGCACTTGATCATGAAGAATAAGAGAAAACATATGGTTAAAAGTCTATGAGTTCATCGATCATATGAAAAAGAATTAGCTTTTGGAGAAACATCTTCGAGCTAATGAAAGATGCACCTAGTTCAAAGCTATCGACGTTGAATCTTTATTTTTAGTGTCCAATCTTATCATTCCCATAAAGTTCAAGGTATAAAATTTTGAGAAGTTCATTGGAACTATGAACTCCACTGTGCATATCCGATTGTATCTTAAAAGGATAGTCGGGTATGAAAAGGATGAAAAGCTTCTCATCCATTATTTTTAAAATAGCTTGACTGGGGCAATTGCCTGGCAGTACATTGAACTTAATAACGTCAAAATTTAGTCATGGGCTAATTTAGCTAGAACCTTTTTGAATCAATACCAACATGCGTCAAATTCAGCCCCCAACCTTTTCTCTGTTATGAACCTAGAGAAAAAGTCTACAAAATGTTTTAGGCAGTACCTTTAATAATGGAGAGCGAATGCTACCTTCGTTCAGCCCTTTTGACTGAAAAAGAGATGACTATGACATTCATCAACACCCTACGAGCCTTATTCTACAACAAACTAGTAGGAAATGCCACTAAGAAGTTTATTGATTTTGTTCTGTCAAGTGAAATAATTGACATAGCGATCAAAAGTGGTCGAATGTCACCAAACATGTTATTGGGATTAAGCAATAAGTCAATCGCCAATAAAAAATAAAGAGGCAAATGCCATAAGCTATGTCAACCTATCTTAGCCGAGTCCATACTGCCATGCCTTTCCCTAATCCAATCATGAGCCCTCTTCAGTCGGTTTACGTTGCTACCTATAACTTATTTTTTGTTGCTCTACCTAATCTTTTATAGAACAATCAACTTCTCGTCAATTGAAATGTCAATGCCCATACCAACATTCCTCTAAACAATCAAGGATCAAATCTTAGGAGACAATATTTTGACCCTATTCCCATAACTTAAAAGAGCTTTACCAAACTTTATTTCAAGGGTATGTGGTTACTCTTGTCTACATTTCTGAGAAGAAGGCCATACACCTTCAATGGTATGATGCCAAAACCAATTATGACTACCAAGCTTGGGTAGCGAGGCACAATATCAAGAACTGCATATCTTTTAAGCATAGGGTACAAAGGCTCATTGATTCTAAGGTTTTACAATTTGGGATGAATCAAGAACCAAATATTGCTGCCAACCCTCTACCTAATCATGCCTAACCAAAAGTGAACATGATTAATGTCGATAACTTCCATGCTAATACCATCAATGATCAACCAAGACATTAAAGCCAAGCAATGAAACCCATTCACCCTAATGAAATTAGTTCTTGACAACAAGGCTGTGTCAGAAACCCTGCACTTTTAAGTCTATTTTTGTATAATGTCAAAAATCAAAGCCTACATGTTTCTGCCCAAACACTTATAGGAATCCTATGTAATGGTCATATTTTATCTAATATTATCAATAAAAAATGACATTTGAATAAAGTATTTCATCATGTGGGCCTATTTTTGTTCTTTGACATGTATATTCTGTCTATATTATTTACTCTTTAATGCTTTCAGGTGTTCTGATAAAAATGATATGGATACTTTCACTAAGCTCCCAGGGATCGATTTTGAATGGTTAATCTTTTCCAATGAAGTTAATTTTGATGAAGAATTTAAGGAAAACTCCATATCACTAGATTTATTAAGATTATTGAGCATGATGAGAAATAGATTTTGCCCCCTGAGAAGTCGATTGAAATTATAAATTTGGGGACCAAAGAGGATAGAAAAAAGGTCTAAATCAAAACTTCCATATAACCCTTTACCAAAGCCAAACTGATCAGCTTGCTCTAAAAGTACCAAGATGTATTCTCCTAGACACCCTATTTTATTCGAGTTGACATTTAAAGCATTAAAGGTCATCATCAATGGCACCATCAAAGGTACTTGGAAAAGCACGGATCATTTCCCATCATTCTCGACTAAGATAAGGTGGTTGAAGAGTCAAAGGTAACAAAAATAGACATTTATGTATGAATGTCTTAATACATAAATGTGAAGTATCAATACAAGGCATCACCCATCAAAATTTCAAAATTTTGCTATTTATGTTGATATAGGAAGATACACAAACTGTGGTATTAGTACATGTGGCTTTGGTATTAATACTAGGTTATTTTAATGCTAAAGTCGTGACTTTCGATCCATTTGTATCGATATAGGCTATAGGGTATTACTACTGGAAAAACTTTAATGCTTGGTATTGATAAAATGCTCTTTATATTGAAGCCAAAAATAACTTTGGTATCGATATAGGGCTCTTGGTATCGATAGTTTAAGTCCATTTGTATCGATACAGGCTATGGGTATTAATACTAGAAAATTTTTTATGCTTGGTATTGATAAAATGCTCTTTATATTAAAGCCAAAATAACTTTAGTATCGATACAGGGTTCTCGGTATTGATACTTTAGGTCCATTTGTATCGATACATGCTATGGGGTATTAATACAAGAAAAATTTTATGCTTGGTATTGATACAATGCTTTTTATATTGAAGCCAAAAATAACTTTGGTATTGATACAGGGCTTTTGGTATCGATACATAAAGTCCTTGGGTATTGATATAGAGTTCCTTGTATCGATATCACAAAGAAAATATGTTTGTTTTATACCATTTTCATAACTTTTCACTATAACATCAAAATATGAAGTTAGACAGGATTTTGGCCATTGAAATCATTCAATCTCAGACATAAGTACCTAAAATCATGTGGGCTTCATTCTTGGACTTATGATTGCTTTTAACAAAATTTTTTAAGCCCATAATCACTCAAAAATGGACATTTTCATGAAATATTTGGTTTGTTAAAGGGCATACATGGCTTTTCTCTTATTGCAAGCTATTATAGCCACTATACTTAACCACCCTTCTACTAGCAGCCAATGAAATTTCAGCCAGTTGAGCATAGTATCTGGGGTTGTTATGTGGTACATGGAGAAAACTCAAAAATATCCTTGCTTTGGCCTCAAAAACTTTGGTTGACCATATGCATATAAAAGAAAACACTTCCAACAAACACTTTTATTTTTTTACACCTTCTTAACACTTTTCAGCTATAAAAAAAAACTAAAAAACACTTTCATTCGCATAGCTCTTTACTTAGCTCCCAAAAACCATCCAAAAACCTTTTCTTTTCTTTATTTTCACCCTTCAAACTCCCTTCCATCCATACCATAAGAAAAGCTCCCTCTTTTCAACCTTTTCTTACTAATTAATAAAAGAGATAGGGAAAAAAGTAAGCCTAAAGCTACTGCTCAAAAAGAAAGATCAAAGTTTAAGGTTTTTTGGTATATTTTTCTCACCTTGCTCCATTTATTTTCCTACTTTTAGCATTTGCATTATCTTAGTCATCCATTTACATTACCATGACCATCTTAGGATTTTTATGAATTATTATAACCTTGGTTGTGGTAGTCCTAGGACATTGATGATCTTTGTTATGCTCTGGAGTTGCTTGAGTGACCAAACATGCCATGTTTTACTTTTTGCCATCATAACAGCCTTTATTCATGCATTTCTTGTTATGTTTAATTCATTTTCACATGCCCAACTCATGTTTGAATGTTCATCCTAGCATGTTTTAAGTATATTCATCCACCTTTCTTGTAGTTTGGTATATTTTATGTGATAAATATGCCATCTTTAGGATTCTAGCAACCTTTTCTTTGTTTAAACATGTTCATATCACTTTCATAGCCTGATTCTTGATGTCATTGATGAAATCAATACGTTCATGCACCCTTATACTTATTTCTTACATTTTTGTCATCTTTTCCCATCTTTAAATGTCATCTTTGTTTATTTGAAGGTGTTATCTATGTTCATCATCATGTAGGTCATATTTAGTTCATAATATGTTTATCAAGATGCTTGCTTGTTTGCCGCAAAAATTTGGTTTTCCAAAACCCACAGTTAAACCTATGCTACCTCCAATAAATGGAAAATAACATGAATTTAATGTTTTCACTAATTTGGTCCTTCAACCTTGGGGATAAATCAAGCTTTATGTTTCTAGATCCATTTTTACATAAGATAAAAAAATCTAGTTTATAAAATAAAATAGCTTTTTTTACTTACATTAAAATGTTTATGCCTTGATCTTGAGTTTAAAACCTTTGTCAGTGGCATGGTCAATAGACTATTTCATCATCCCAAATGACTCTGGGATTGTGCAAATGAGTTTGTGAAGCTGATGTCACCTTTCTTTTGGAGTCACAGACATTTAGATGTTCATGACCTGAGTTTAGCCTTAAGAAACCCTAGAAAATAAAAAACTTCTTATTTTGCCTTGGCAACACTATAGTCGTAACTTGAAAAATCATTTGCAAGCCTTAAAATGTTTTGCTAGAAATTGTTGATATTTTTCTCTGATCAGCGATTTGCTAGAATAGATGAGGTAGATGTGATTTTTCAAACCTTTGCTATCCCAAACCCTAGAATCAGCGATTTGCATTTTGTTTGGGTTGTTTTCACCCATTAGATTATTTCTGAATTTAAAAAAAAATTCCAAAAATTTCATGAAATTCAATTCTAGAAAGGTATCTTTTGTGATTCAATGATTTCAAATGAGTTTAGGGCAATTTTTCAAAATCCAATACACTTTTTCCTTTGTATTTGTTGCCAATGTTGAACTTCAAAAATTAATTCCAACTAGAAAGCTATTTTCAAGGATTTTGGAATATTTTTACACTAATCCTCATTAAGTTACCTTTCCAATGTACTTTATTTACCCTCGAAAGCCTTCGTATGTACCCAAAATAAATTTAGGAAGGGAGATAGTGTAATGCTATCCCTTGTTTTTAGAATTAAAATTAACCTTATTTCCTAAACCACCTTTATCGAGATGTTTAAATGTCTTGAAATGCATCCAATTGACTCCTCATGGAGTTGTATACTACAACGCGAGCCCTTGGGCTTAGATTAAGGCCAAAACATAAAGATAATTTCATTCAAATCCTTGGTTTTCATTTTCAAAATACATTTTCACCAAGATATTCTTTTTCTCCATAAGTGTTTAAATTCTCACCAATAGGGATACTCCAACCCCACTTTGAGGTAATGCACCAACTCTATTTTCACTCAAAAAAGAAAAATCTAAATTTTTTTTCTCCAAGATTTTCTTGGGCCTTTTACCCAAAGCTTTATTTCAAAATCATCAAAAATCTTTGCCATTGGGGATACTCCAACCCGCCTTCCAGGGGGTACTCTAAACCCATTTTCCACTTAAAATCAAAAAATTTTCTCTCTTCTAAACTTTTTCAAACCTTGTAGTCAAAACTTTCTTTTTCATACCTCAAGCGACCATCGAGTCTGAACGTATCTAAAAAAATTTTAGTTATTCCTCTATAATCGAAGATAATTATGAGACATATTTCGATTATCCCTTTTTCTTTACGCTTTTGTGTGTTTATTTTTACGCAAAGTTATTATATTCATTTTCATCTTACTAACACATTCGTTTTTTGTGGTGTCCATTGTGTATTCATATACCAAATCATTTCTGAAAATTACAAGGCAATGTTTTATGTTGGTGTCTTTCAAATGCTTGAGAGGAAATATTTAGTTTTTAAAATTAAATCTGGAGATTATTTTATCAAAAATCCCTATGTTCCCCACTTCTTCGCGACATATACATGATTTAAATTTCTTGTTAGAACCAAAGTTTATAATTCATATAAAATTCATGCATCAAAAGGGGATTATATCAAAATAATTACAAGATAAAATTAAAGAAATCGAAACCAACACAAGACATGGCTAACGGGTACTAATTTCGGGCATCATAGATGTGCTTATCCTTTTTTATGTATAACCAACTTTAAAACCCAACTCATGAATATCTAGACATCATAAATCTTGAAATCAATGTTTTGAGTTTCATAACTCGAATATCATTTTTGCTAGGCATCTAATTGTGCCTTGCCTCAAATGATCAGTGGTAACTCCAAGTCTTTGGCCACTCTGTAGTGGCCATCCAAGATCGATTGCATAAGCTATTCGTTTGACGGTCCTCCTCTCGCTATCATCTAGTCACACCTAATTCTAATCTCGATCAAAGGATAACCCAAAGGCAACAATCATAACAATACAATCCTTTTTTTATTAAGTCATACGCATCACATTCGAGCGAGTTGGGGTAAGGCATAGTGTCAAGTGAGGGAATGTCATGACAACTTGGTGACTCCATTAGGGATAAGTTAGAGAGTTAGGCCTAAAACTAGTCGTGTCTTACTTATCTCTTAGTTCTTTCAGTTTTTGGTCATTATTTACTTATAATCCTCTTTTATCTTCGTTTACTAGTGTTTTATTTTCCCATGATTTTTATGTTATTTGTTAGAGATTATCCTGTTCCTGAATATGTTCCGATTTGATAAGTGTGGTACCAAGGGGTAAACAAAAAGGTTTGATTTTTTCCTCAACACACATTGTACACATGCATTTGCATTAGTTTCTCACCAAACTCCATGGTGAGATTAAGGCCTAAATTATTAGGAGGAAGTGAGTTATCTAGCTTTGTGAGTAGCCTTTCACATAGATATAGCAAGGCCTTTTAAGATGTAAAATACCTATGTTTCTCGTGAGAAACCTTCTACATTTACGCAGGGAAATACATCCATTGACTTGAACCTATTCTGCCAAGCCTATGATGGGCTTATGATCAAGGTGCCTTGGTTATCCATACTAAATAGAGGAGCAATTTGGATTCCAATTTAGGTGTAACCCTTATAGTGAACCATATGAACCTAACCATGTGAAAAAACCATATCGAGATGTTGCTAGAGTAACCTGGAGAATAAAGACACTTGAAGAAACACTTTTTACCTTTTACTCCTCTATACTATTATTTTACGTAGGCCATTTATAGGTCACTAGGGCACTCTATTACGCTATCCGTCGGATTGCAAAAGCTTGTTTTCCTTTAGGTGAAACACATGAGTGTTTTCACCAATGTTCCTTTTAAGGCCCTTACATCTCTTATAAATCGATAAAGTTGACCTAATCAAGTTGTCATGCTTTTCAATTGATGGCCTCAAGCATGTTTCCAATAAGTGACAATCGATGTACGTCATTACCTAGTTGGTCAATTCTACCTAAGGCGTTTTGTATCACCTCATCAAGGGTGAACTTAATTTGGTTGAGCTGTTATGTTGTTCAATTGATGACTAACAATTGTTACACTCCTGTAGATGATGTCATGGGAAGGCTATCATCTAAAATCTGCTTAAGGCTCAGTATCACCTTCAAAGGAATGAATTTAATCTAGTTAAATGGTCATGCTGTCCGATTGATGGCTGGGTGTTGATAACCTATAGGTAATGACAAACAAGTACTATCACATGGATCTTAGGTTTTAACCTAACAAAAACCTCATTATCATGAGGTTTTGACTTAGACACATCATTATGCTGTCCATATCAATTTGTACCATAAAAGAAGAGCAATTCTTTCTTTGAACTTTTAAGGCTGCCTTGAGGCATCATAATGCCTATCATCGAGGCTATTTTTATGGTTTATTTTTGTTTCTTTTACTTACCAATATTCTCTAACCCCTTTGCTACCTTATTGTTTCTCGTGTTCATGTTACGTGCATCAGTTCTTGAATCAAACATGTAAAACTAATCAGTATAGGGCTCTGGTGAATAAACACCGTAATGTCCTACACTATTGGCATCTTATTTCCTCGATAAGGATCAGGGCATAATTTGTGCATTTGTATGGATTCCCCCCTTTAAAAGCCATATTACCATGGTAGGTGTGCCAAGCACATGATGATGATGCGTTTTATGCATTCTATGTAACATTCCTAATTTAATTTGCAATCTTAAGTGTAGACTTCCATGACAGCATTCCAAGATTTACAACATCTTTCATACCTTACATTGGCATCCTCATTGCACTTATTCGTATACATGCATGCACATAACCATGCACGACGCACAAACCTGAGGTAAACTGGTAGTTTGCATGAGTGCAAGAATTTTTCTAAAAGAAGCTTTATTGTTCCTTGAGAGGTATCAGGGTTGACTAACACCACTGGTCATGGGAGATGAGCACTCAGCTACAATTGAGAGATTAAAGCTCATGCATAAAGATGATTAAAAGTGCATGTTCTATAAAAATGAGGAACTGTAAGCCCAAATAGATAGGTCAATGAAAATGGCATTAGTTTCTGTGAAAAAAAAGGGGCAAGCTAATATTATCAACATTTTTAAAAGATCAATTATTCTCGAGGTTAATTTAAATGGTCGTATTAAAGCTACCAACGCTAATGAAGGTATATCTCAAGAACAACTGCAGTCAACACCAATCCCACCAGCTCAGCCATCTATCAGTGTGAACTTGGCGGAAAGCCCTCATCTAAGTCTAGGATATCACGAGGTAAATATTGGATTTTTGTCAGCTAGTCCTTTTATCCTAGATCCCAATGGCCAAAAGGAGCAAGAGAAACCTAATGGCACCAAACCCTTGGAAACTATAGAGGACCTAAATAAGTATCAATCATTAGAAAAGCACCTCAGGGCCGTGGAAGAAAGCGGCAAATTTAGGATTACAGACACTAATTCTTTAGGCCTAGTTTCCAACCTTATTATTTCATCCAAGTTCAAGGTATTTGAGTTTGAGAAGTACAATGGGACAGCAGATCCCACTGCCTGCTTTCGTATGTATTGTTGAAAAATGGCTCGATATGAAGAGAATGAGAAACTTCTAATTCACTGCTTTTAGGATAACTTAACCAAAGTAGTCGCTCATTGGTACATAGAACTTTACTAGGTTAGAATTTAAACGTGGATAGATCTGGTTCATGCCTTCTTAGTCTAATACAAATATATATATGACTAGGCTCCAAATCACCTTTTTCTCATGAACACGGAGAAAAAAAAGCTACTGAATGCTTCAAATAATACGCTTAAAGATAGAGGAAAGTGGCTGCCTAAGTTCATCTCTTATTAACCAAGAAAAAAATAACGATTATTTTGGTCGGCACCTTACATGCCTTTTTCTATGACAAGCTTATAGGGAATAACATGAGGAACTTTGCTAATCTAGTCATGTCAGGGAAATGATTGAGAATGCCATAAAAAAAAAACTTGAAATAAGTGGGCCACCCTACACTGAAAGAAGAAAAATTATTGTAGATGAAAGAGAACAGGTCCAAGCCTTGATCTTCGATAGGCATTCGACAAGGGGTTTCACTGTATATCATCGTACGCCATAAGCCAAATGGTTTAACCCACTAGGGGTAGTTTTGTATCAAATCCATACCTAAGTTCTTACCCACTAGCATCTTTCTCGATGAACAACTCAATGCCTATGACTACAAATGGCCTATCCTTCAACTAAAATGATTAGGGAATGCTTAAAAAAAATGGGGCAGTTAGGATAAAACCCTTCTAAAACTAATCCTAGATCATACACCAAATTACTTTCCTAGCTTATCTAGGGTCAGTTGATCACACCAATGTACTCTGAAACTTTAGAGCCATCCTACCTAAAAGGTTATGACACCATTGCTTACAAATACCACATAGGGCACATGAGTCATTCCATAAAAGAATATAGGGCTCTGAAGAAAAAAACGTAATAATTGATTGAAGCAAGACATATAGATCTTGACAATGAGAATGAAACAAGGTGTGTGAGCCTAGGACAATAGGGATTCCAATTTAGCATGCTTCATGTGAAAAGCTTTTGTCTTTGAATTGTCTTTTTTTCATGAAATTAACATGTTTTGAACTTTGAATATGTTTAATGAAGGGATGATATTAGAAAATCTCAAGCATCTAATGATTGCTTGCATCTTTATCTCTTTTTTAAGTTTTTCCATGCATAAAATTAATTAATTAAAAGACCCATAAATTTAAGGAATCAATTTTAAACCATGCCCACCCAGCCACGCTAGAATAATCAAATCAATAAAGCCTTGACTTCGGCTAAGAGCAAAGGACCAATTTTTTAAAATTTATAGACCCATTTAGGAGCTAAACAAATATGATATTCCCCTAAAAATCCTATAGGTAATAAGTTGACATGTAACAAGATTGTGCCAGAAACATCTATATTCTTCTCGACCAACCAAAACCTCAGCTACTAGACTATACCTCGAAAGCTTCTTAAATCACATCTTGGGGCAACAATCCCAAACAACCTTTTGTCCCTACCAAAACCTTTTAGACCACATTCCTATCTACCAATTCAATACCTTTAAACCACTTCCCAAAAGCCTTTCTTAAAGCATACCTTGGATTCCACCACGGCCCCTTAGCTTTAGTTCTTTCCTATTATTTGTGATACCCTAAGATTGAAATTCCCTGTCAAAGTAAATCTTGAGGCACAGAATACAGGATGATCCCCACAACCATAAACCTCGATATCACATGATTTACCACTAGTGGCAAACCAAAAATGGGTCATGCCCAAGCAAGTAGATTGACAAGAGAAGTAATGCATGCATTTGAAAAAAGAAAAAAAATGAGAATTGAATGTGACATTATTTGATTAAGATATCCAACATACTTTCAAAAGAACTTTCTCTTGGAAGCAACTTTTAAATTCACATAGCTATGCTTGAGATGAAAAATGGCTATCTTCCGTCATCCTCTCACATGTTAGAAAAATTGTTCCTTTTGCTACACCTTTTGAGCCTAATGAATCATTTTTTTGGAACCTTGATCAAGGATCACCTCCCATGTTAGAGGGCAGGAAAAGCCTTTTGAGAAAAATGGGGCAAATATAATTTTCTACAAATATGAAAATGCTCAACATCAAGGGGCAAATATGAAACTTACCAAGTTCCCAAAGTCTGTTTCCTTAAAAATGATGACAATGTCAAAAAGCTAAAGCATAAAACAAAAAAACAAAAATAAAATAAAAATGCAAAAAGCAAAAGCAAAATCAAGAAAAGGGAACAAAATATTAAGAAACAAAGACCTGGATGCCTTCATGAAAAGAAATGATCCTTAATCCAATCACCCTTGAACACTAAACTTTACCTTTATACCCTTTCTTTCAAAATCATGGACTTTAGCGTACATTATGATCCTTAAAAAGTCCATTTCAATCAAGCATGGTCATGTGAACTAATGAATACACTCTTTGAGGAATTATTCTTTTGATAAATATTGATCTTTCCTTACCCTCAAACTTAAAATAAAAACTGTCCTTAACGTTTATAAATAAAAAGAGAAAGAACAAGAAACTCTATTTTCAATCAAGGAAACACCAAAAAAGCCCTAGTTATCCTTTTTGACCTCATTATGCTTGTCAAAGTTAATGGAAGCCTACAAAATAAAATAAAATAATAATAATAATAGTAATAATAATAATAATAATAATAATAATAATAATAATAGAAGAAAAGAAAAAGAGATTTGAAAACTTGGGTTATCTCTCAAGAAGCGCTTGATTCATAGTTGTCGGCTTGACTATCTTCAATGTTATTTTAGGCAAGCTAAATTGTTGTAAGACCTTTGGTAACCAAATTCGCCTCGCAAAAAATGTTTGAAATATTGCCCTTTCACCTTGAACTTCTTAGGCCATTCTATGTTAGTAATTGACAATCCTAATGCCCTTTTATATTTTCTTCAATGTTTTGGCATGAACTTGCGCTCTAATTAGGGTGGTGTTTTAGTAAGAGTCTTTGAAGATGATGTTGCATTAGTAAAAAATTCCAATGGTTTTAGCAAAAGATAGGGCATAATGGAATTTAGTTGCTCCTCTAACAATTTAAAACACCTAATGAAGTCAATGTTAAAGTAGAAATCAAGGATGCTTCAAATAGATGGATGGAATAGCTCTTTATGAAAACCTCGTTGGATGCACTTTCCACCAAATTAACTACATAATAGTCCTCATACTCTTTAAGAAAAGATAATGGTGAGTTGGATTTTTTCATCTCTTCTTGAACCTCTTTATCATGTTTACCACCTATAAGTTCTTCTTTAGATGATTTGTTTAACAATTCTAGCACATTGTATCCCTCTCTATCTTTTTATCCTTTATAATATTTTTCTCAATGTCACACAGGAAAGTTTTTTAGGGCAATTGTAGATGGCATCAGCAAGTTGGCCTATTTATGTCTAAAGATTCCATAAAGATGCTACTAGAATCTGAATGGTAGAGTCCCAGCTTTCAATTTTTTCCATAATTTGCATAAGCATATCTTTCAATGATGAATTCTCTTCTAGGATAAGAACTTGTGCTTGTAGTGGGAAATCTTGATGAAATGTTGGCTCAATGAATATGAAAGCCATTGAATGTTGCACCATGAAAAAATTGAGTGATCGTTGGATTGTGGTTATTGGAATACCAATTATCCTACTACATGTTGTAGTTTCCAACATATTGAATTATTTTGGGATTGATTAGGAAAAACCATAATGATGTCCTCTCCTCTACAATTCACAAGTTACAAATGGGCTTTGCTTCTTTATTGAGTGATCACTCTAATCTGGATGGAGTTGTTAGAATAGAGATGTTTTGCTGCACATTATAATTTCCAACATATTGAATGGATTTAGCATAAATTGGGCAACGATCACTAATATGTCCTCCCTCATATAATTCATAAGTTATAAATGGCCTTTAGATAACACATGCAACCAATCTATTAGACTTCTTGTTAAGAGGAGCTATTCGTGCATATATAGCATTTAGAGTTTTCCTTTGTTCAATTTCCTCAGTGACCATTGATAATTATAGAATACCATCTCTTCAATTACATAAAAAATAAAACTAAAATAAATAAATAAAAAGTTTGAATTAAGACTAAGATTGCTTGGTATTAATATTTAAAAAATAGTAAAACAATTCCCTGACAATAGCACCAAAAACATCAAATTTCACCATGCAAATGCTTATATCACAACAAGTAATATAGTGATAGAGCGCCGATCTCACGAGGAATTGATACCAAATTTTTTAAGTACGAAAATTATAACAATCTAGTCTTATTCAAACAAATGATTAAAAATTATAAACTAAAAAAAAACAAAATAAAAGAAAATAATAATTAAACAAATAATAAATGTAAAGCCTAATATTATAATTTCCCTCAATACTTCATTTGAATAAAACCCTACTCTCTTAACTTGACTAATGACAATAAATTGTTAACTTAGACTTCTAATTTATTTATAGTATCTTCCAATGGTCTTATAAAAATATCTCTAGTAACCAATTTACTATATTCCTATGTAAATTAAATTAAAGAAAAACTTATTAAGCTTAGACCCTAAGTTAGTTAAATATAAAATGCTCATATGTTCTTATTTAACATGCATATCAATTCATCATAATAAATGAATATGAAACATATGTTATTCAATCTAGGTCTGAACACTAAATTTGCTTTTCCAAATTCATTAAGGTTACCGAATTAATCTAATTAGTGATCAAGCAATCGAAGCACTAAGAACAAGATTAAATAAACAATCCAAAATAAAAATAATTCATATTACATGTTAAGTTCCATTGCAACCTTAGAAATATAAATCTAATTCAAAATAAATAAAGCAAATATAAAACTTAAGAGTTTCACCATCATACAATATTACAAGAAATATAAAAAAGATTAAAGGGAAAGAGAATAGTAAAATTGGTCAGGTCTTTGGTCTTTAAGTTTCTCCAAAACCTATCTCCCCCTCTTTAAATATTATGGTAACTGCTCTCATCTTTAAAAATGACATTAAAAGTAAAAGCCTAATCTACTCACGAAATCTCAAACCTAAAAAGTCTTATATATAGCCAAAATCCTAGAAAAGATAAATTTGGATGCAAGTAACTTGAGCAATTTATTTTTGGAAGTTATCAAGCTGTGTTTACTTTGTTTCTTTATTAAGTAATTACATCCGAAAACTCCTTCAGGCTTTGGGCTTACAAAAATATAAAAAAAATTCTAAATAACTATATAATTAAATATAAAATAAATAAATAAAATTAATATAAAAATATCTAAAAATTAATTTAATTTAAATAAAAACTTCTAGTTCTTAACTAACTTTAATACATATAATAACACTATGTAACTTTATTTTGTAGAGTTATCAATATTTTTATATATTCATTAACTTACTTGATTTATAAAATTAAATTATAATCAGATATAAAAAATAAAAGTGATAAATATATATAACACAGTAATAAAAATTAAAGTGTATTAAAGATAGCATTCTAATAAAGAATTATGGCTAAACTAAAAAATACGCTGCATAATTACATTGCATAAAAGAACTATGGCTAACTAAAAAATAAAAGATAGCATTCTAATATAATTTGGTTCATAAATGTTAATGTTCAAAGGCATAGCTCAACTTTCCCAATTTAGTTTATCAATATTCATAAATGTCAATGTTTTAATGGGTAGCTTGTCACTGTACTTTTTACATTGCTTTGTTTTCGGATAAGCATTTTTTGTTAAATTTAAAAGATACATAACTCTAAACTTGTTAAGCTAGTAATTGATTTTGAATTTAATATATTTTTATTAAGAGTAGGTTAAGCTAGCCTTTGTGTTATTTAATTAGGATAAATTTTATATATAAATTGAAACATTTTGATAAATTAAAATTTTTAAATTATGATAAAGTTATTTAGTAAACAATTGTTAGTTGTCATTTTATTTTATATGTTATAAAATTAAATTGTACATATAAATATTCAAGTATGTAATATATATCAAGTAAGCATGTACTTTCTTGGAAAAACTATCCTCAAGCAATAATCATTTTCTATGCAAATGATATATCCCTATAAGAACTAAAAATATTGATTTGTTACAGGAATTATATGTACAAGTAATATAGTATTACTGCAAATGATAATTGGTAGGTACAAAGGTGCATAGTATTATTGTAAATCATTTTAATAATGATGATTTGTTATGCGAAATAAGAGCATAAGATATATAAACTAAAGATGATGATTTCAAGTTCTTCTCAAAGGAATAGTAGCTTTCTGACACCTTCCATTCAAGCCACAACTGGCAATGGTCCTTGATGATCCTTGCTTCATATTTAAAGAAACCTTGGTCTTAGCAAAACACTTTTCGAGTAAAAATTTGAGTCTTCTGTATTAACAAAAACAGACCGCCACCTTTACAAAATCATGCAAGAAAACCTTTGGGTGAACTTCATTTAAAAATTAATCATGTTTAGAGAAAAGTACTCCACCTAAATTGTATGATTTTTGAGTAAGGGATGATCAAAAGCTGGTTGATGGATAATTTTGATGCAGATGATTATCTTGCTGTCTAGGCTCAAATGTGAACCATTGTTAATGCTTACATTTAAATTCACACACCCCTAATAGTTAAACAACCGTTTTGTCTAAGGGCGAGGACAAGCTAAGTGGTAAGGAAAAAATAAAGCATTGAATAATTAATAAATCTATTTGACTAATGGCATGCTTGTTCAATAGTTTTAACTAGGTTTGAACTTGCGTATTTTGGTTTGATAAGTGGCTGCTTCTACCAGCAATAATGGATGCCATCTCTATAGAGAAAACTATCGAGAAGCACAACAAGACCAATACCCACTTCTTCCCTATGCCTAGTAAATATTGCATCCCATGGTCCTTTGCAATCAAGTTTTGCTTACCTACGCCATAAAAATAAATAAATTAATAAAGATTACTTCAGAATAGTACTTAACGGTTAAGGCAAGAAAAGGATAAATAAAAGTTTCGGCATAATGGATATGAACTCGCCTATGATTATTTATAGTTTGAATGAATATTGCAGCTTATTGAATTGAAAAGGATATAATTGATATGATATGTGTGTTTTTAAATAAAAACAAAAAAACAAAAATCAATTTGTAAAGATAAAAGTTATATTTAAGATATTTGAATGTAGAAAGAGATATCTTTATTGATTTCGATTGCAATTTTTTGAATTTTAAGTTTGTATTTGCTTTTAATCTTTAAATATATAATTATATATATTGTCCTATGTATCAAAATTATGAGGTATCCATGTAAGTGTTCATATCAATAAAATTTATCCTCTCAACATGTACATTATTATGTTATATTTAAATATATAAAAGTTAAAGTTTTTGACAAAAATTTTGACACATGTACATTGACTATAATTCCACGTGTGCTTTTATTGTGAAGAACGTATTATTAATTTACCATATGATTTCATTTTTAAATAGTTGATAGTTTTACTAATAGAGATTTTCTTACTTATTAATTTACCATATTTTTGTTATAAATGATCTTTCCTTCCAACACATATAATTCAATGCTTAGCAGCAATATATGGTTAATAGTTTGATTGCGTATTAAATTTGTGGAGTTAAATAGAGGGATATCTAAAATTTTGGCCTATGCAAAAATCCCATGCAAACATCACACACACGTTAATGAAGATTTTTAACGTATAATTTTAAATTTTACATAATCACGTTTTTTTAATTACACATAAACAAATGCACATTTTAATAAAGATTTCTTTCTAACTTTATGTAATTTAGCGTCCTAGGATAGATACCACATTCTATAAATTATAATGTTTGTTATTCTATAAATTAAATAAATTGATTACTTCCTACAATAATTTGAAAAGATAATAATGGTCCTTATTAATTGTATTCAATGTTGTGCCTACTGCACCTATTATAAATATCTAGTTTGCAATATTACATAAGCATTTCACTTTTATTTTGCACCATTTTTTAACTTTAATTTTATTTTACACCATTCATACGTATTATTGCAAAAAATTTGCTATTCCTTTACAGTTATTACTATTAAACTTTTTATTAGTTTTCTATATATTCAAAATTTTTTTATTATTATTGTGATTCTTTCCGTATACATTCATTTATAACTTTTTTTTTTAAATGTTGTTTTTATTTGTTACAGAAAAAAAAATGTCGCCATTAATAGTTTGAACTCTTATGGTAATTAGAATTTATGACCGATTTCTCAAAGTCTATGGACTATTTCAAGATCTGTCAAACTGCTGAATGGATCTAAATGATGGTAATATTGTTAAACACATCATTAAAGGTAAATAACAAAACTTAAGAATTGATCTGGAAAGTAACAAACGTATTAAAAATGATTACAATTGGAAAGCAAAAGTAAAGAAAAACATAAATTTAAGAATTTTTAAAAGGGATGAGTTATCCGATTTGTGTTTTACAAATTATGATATCTTTTCAAATATAAGCAGTCCTAATAGTATTTTAGGATTTAATTTTTGTAATGGGTATCCCATAGCAAGTATTAACAAAAATCAATTGTTTTTTCGTAAAATAGTTAATAATTATTAATGGATGCTTTTATAGTTTTTATACAGTTCATAATTTTTTTTGTGAAACAACTTAAGAAAATATATTACCTTTACGTGGGTTTGGTTCGGAGAATGTTTTGTTACCTTTGGTAATAGGATTCTCCCTTACAAGATAACGAAGTCACATTCCCATTAATCTTACATATATGTGTTTAGTTGACCATCACTTCATTAAAGATGAACATGGTTGGTTGACTAGGAAAATAACATTTCGAAATTGCCTGATTACAAAAATACCATTCTCTTTTACAAGTCAAGACTAGGAAATTGAAATCATTTGCTAATGCACAAAAGGAAAACTACCATTTGAATCTTAAAATAATGCTATAATTAAAGTGTCAAAGATACTAAACATTTGCTAATGTATAAAAAAGAAAACTACTATTTAGGTATCAAAACAATACTTTAAAACCATCACTTTTGTTCAATTTATATGGTTTATTATTGCTTAAGTTCAATTCAACTCGATTATACAACAAAAGTTGTTCCTCAAGGATGATAAACATGTTATCCTCCAATGATTATCAAGTTCTTTTTTCTCCAAAATAGACAAAGCCTAAGTTAAATAATTATAACTAAAGATTAAATAACAACGATAGTTTCAAATCATGTTAAAATTTGAGATATTATCTTTTGACTAAATTCACTTGAAGAGGACTAATTGAATTTACTTATGTATGGGAAAAAAGTTTGTATTAAATTCCATAAATAAAAGTAAAATTAAAATAGCATTAAGAAAGAGTAAGAATTACATAGACATTCATTGAATATATATAAATATATATAATTTCATAAAAAATAATAGTTGTAGGTATCTAAATGTTACTTATTTTTTTCCATATCTTTAAATAAGAAGCAATTCAAATTACCAAAAGGGAAGTGCAAATGTTTCAAAGGGAGAAACAACATAGAAAGAGCAAAAGATGAAAGCAAAAGACTTGTGAAACTAATCGCCCTCCCTCTTATTCCCATATTCATATGTAAGAAAGCAATATAAATGGATTAGAACTAGGCCTATCAATTTTGCCTCGAACCTTACAAACGCAACCAGTCAATTTGAACCCAAACCTGATCCAACCCAATTTGATCAGAAAAAGTCAATAACCCCAAACTGACCAACCCAAACCCGAAAATGATCCAAACCTAAAATGACTCAAACCCGAAATAACCTGAACCTGAAATAACCTGAATTTAAAATTATCCAAACTTGAAATGACTCGAACAATTAATCCGAAACAATCCAAACTTAAATTAAGTAAAATTTTATTTAAAAAACATTAAGTTCATAAAAATAACACTTATAACATAAATTATTTATTTATTTTATTTCATAACTTATAATTATACTGAATTGTGATAAAGTATGTAAATACTATTTGGTATGTATAAAGTAATTATGTTCCTATTTTTATTCTCTTATCGTTATGTAAAATAGTGTAACAATTATACATGTACCTATTATAATAATTTTCAATATTTGATTAATTTAAATGTTTTAAATTGTTATTGTAAAAGAAGGAAATCAGTTTTGTTGTTTTATTTATAATCTACAAAAATATTGCTTGGTAAAACTTTATATAACCATCTTTGTTCTATTTATAATTTTTTACTTTTCACTTTGGTATGATAATA
>JBBYHL010349009.1:10962-22468 GCA_038381835.1 Adansonia madagascariensis
CCTTCCCCCCCCCCCCCCCCCCCCCCCCCCACACAAAACCATCTATCCTTGGGATCCCTTTGAGCTAACCCAATTTTTTACTGGCAAATGCTTCAAAACAGATCATTGGATCGAAGTCTCGACTTTAGTGATTAGATCAACACAATGGAGTGGTGAAAGGGACAAGAGGAGAAACAAGCGGGTAAAGAGATGGGACACCATTTTTTTCCCTCAAACATCATCATATCAGTTAACCTTTGCATTATTACCATACAGTTATCATGCTTAGTGTGTACACATGTAAGTATTTGAGTCCGCAATCATTCAAAATCTTAATGTTTTACTACTGTTTTCTGAGAATCTCAAACTCTCTCCATATCAAATGGATAATGAAAAGATTGTTATCATAATTGTTTGATCAACTTGGGAAATCCAGGAATGGAGTTTTTAAAATGGAGTAGTTTATCCAAAGAGAATTAGTTCTCAAAATGATGCAGCAAAACGACTCTATGCTAATGCTGAGGCAGACGTCTCCAGAAAGAACACTTCATTGGCAAATTGAAGTGATGAAAATTTCAGTCTGATTAATATTTCAACATGGACATGCCTGCCATTAATTTGTCTCAACTCAAAGCCCCTACAAAAGTCAACTGAAGAGCAAACATTGTTCAATTTCTCATTGACCTATCTGGTTATAGCTCACTCTGCATGTATGCTTTGATTTTTTTTACTCGGGTTTTCGAGTTTCATTTCGAAAACAATGAATTGGATGACAGGAGAAGACTTGCAGATTGAAATGAAGATAGAATCGGAAGAAACATGAACAAAAGTACATAACAAAAATGTATCCAGTCAGAACTTTCAGAAGCAATGAGAAACCTCAAGACATTTAAAATCACTTCCAATCACAAAACCACAATCACACCAAACAGCCAATGGCCGGTTGTCAATGGCTCAATGCTGTTACTAAAATTTCTCTTCAGAAAGAAAAAGAAAAATATGAAAATGATGAATGAATTGCACTTTAGATGCAAATTCGCAGCTATGAAGCTATTTATAAATTAATCTTTTGTTTCTCTTTTGCTTGAAAAGGAGAGATGAGAGGCTGGAAACAGATGCTTCTAGTCACCGTACTAACTTGATAGTGTTGCCCACCAGAACACAGAACCCAAGGTTTCGACATGAAATTCAACTCCGGGCTAAACACTGACGAAGCCAAATGAAGTCCCCCCAAGAATACACAGACCATCTTCCGCAAGTGCTGCTTGATTATCATTTCCTTCCATGAAGGTCTATCTGCTCCATGAAAACAAGTCATTAGACAACAGAACGAAGAATTACAGAAAATGCTGGATGCTTAAAACCATAAATCCATCGTAAATTACCTGGTTTTTGAATTTCCAAGTGTAAGCTCAAGATCGTCAGCTACACATTCCTCATGGATCTTTTCTCCTTCCCAAGGTTTCACTAACCCTGTTACATGACTGCCAAAGGCAAACTCAGCAGCAATCGCATCCGACATTGGAACATCCAATGTTTGATCGACACCCGCAGGAAATGCTGGTGAGCATGTGCCACTTTGCCCAGGAGTCCACATTCGTGAACCTCCACCAGATAAAGCCTCATCTTTAAATCCAAATGGGTTCTGTGAGACAAGGCTAAACGTAGGGGATGTTGGCCCACTTTGGGGTATTTCGAGTCTGGAAAGCCATCCTGAATCAGGAAAAACCTGACGGCTGGGGCTTGGTGGAGTGGATGAAGGCAGGTCAGAATAGCGCTGCCCAGCCCAAGCTGAACCAGAAGTCCTTTCATCCCAGATATTATAAGTTCGAGGAGTTCGAGAAGTTGGGGAGCTCAATGGGGGGGTGACAGGAGCACTTACTGACCCCCCAGCGATGAAAAGGTGGTGAGCAAGCTTGGATGAAGCCGAAGATGAGCCAGAGGAAAGGTTTTTGAGCCACGGGATTAGGGAGTTCGCATCAGCATTGCCATTAGCATTGACCGTGTAATGAGATGAGGCCGGGCTTGGGAAGGAAGATGAACCGGGACTCGGATTGTAAGATGGACAAGGACTTGGGTGATATGATGAGCATGGACTAGCTGATGCAGAACCTCCCACCATGTCCATGCGATCCACCGGCTTGCATCCCTGTAGAAACGGGGAAAAAAATTAGGCCTGACACAACATTACTGAAAAACGTTGAGATTTTGGAGCAGCAATGACATGGTACACAAGTGTTACATGATCATGGCTGAAACATTCATGGAAAATCAAAGCAATTAATTTTCTTGCAAGAAGCTCATTGTCCCAACTGTTAAAACGTAACATCATACCTTCTATCCTCACCATGTCTTAATTATGATGAAATTCATGTTCATGAACATAATATAGCAGACATCATTACAACTTGAAGTCAAACCCTAAAATGAAATTTCATTTTATTACCCCAAAACGAAAACCAAAAGTGTTTCTCAGGCCAATCTTCCATCCCCCTAACAGTTTACACCTTTTCACAAATGACTCAACTACTTGGCCTTGAACAACAAAGACTAGACGAAAAGAACAAAGCGTGATGCATTGTGAGACATAAATCATATATATATATATATATATATATATATATTTTTAATAAATGAATCTAACTACCAGTCTTCATTTTTGCCAAACATTACATGCGACAAATTTTGTCTTATAAACCATTCCGTAAGTCACATCTGATGGGGAAAACAACATGATGGGGCAACATAGTCATTGCAACCCGACAAAACTTTGCTAAAAAAAAGCATAATCCACCAAGCTAACACGCTAGCTCTTCCAACATGGTTCCTAGAAGCTTAATCAAAACCCTATTTACTTGGAATCCAAGGATTTTGCAACGCCAATAATCGCGGAAAATTTTTGCAAGAAAAGAAAATTAACCTTAAAACGGAAAACAAAGACGGCTATAGTGGCAAAAAAAGAGAGTGGAAAAGCATCCCATTTGAAAGGCAAAGTAAGTTTGAACTAGGAGACGGGTGATGTTATTGAACTGACCGAATTACCCTTGCCATCAGGACTAAAAAGGACATTTTTTAAGGTTCGATGAAAGGGCATTATCGTCTTATTAAAAAACATTTTGATTAAAGCTGGTCTGAAAACAAAGGTTCTTCGTTCTTTATGATTCACCGAAGCCGAAACTGAAACATGAACAGAAAAAAACGAAATCTTTGACAACCTTCGTGCTTTGTGCTTCCCCTCCCCCCCCTTTTTTAACCGACACCGTTACATTTTTTGATCAAATCTCAACGGCTCATGGTAATAACAAAGACGAACAGTTGCTAACAGGGCGCATTCTATCGCCATTGTCTAATTCTATGCTAACATACGCATATATCAACAAAATGGTAGTTAATAGGGTTTTGGGTGGAGGTGGGGGTGGTTTACCTTTCTGTAAGTGGTGCCGTCTTCTTCGACGGTCCAACCAGCTTCGTTGCAGAGAGCTTTCAAGACCTCGTTATTGTCGCAATGCTTGGGAAGCTTGTAGTTACCGTACATCCGTAGGCCCCCGAAGATCTTCGCCGCGATCGCTCGCCTCCTCCTTTCTCTCCTCTTGTTGTTCTCTCTCTCTTTCCACGTCGGCATTCTCGTCCCTGACGTCATGTTTCCAATTACCCTTCCTGGGCCTCCTGCTAGAAATCGATCGTCGAATTTTTCAGTTGACGAAAGTCGAGAGTATTATTTGCTCAAAGCAATAGAGTTGTTTAATGAAGGAGGTTTGGGGAAGGGTGAGAGGTTAAATATAAGGGAAGAGCATAATTGGGCCACACTTAGAATAGGCAAAATTGCAAAGCTGCCTTTCTTCCAGGATAATTTCACGTGTTTAGGCTTTTTAAAAAGGTCCCAGCAACCGGTAGCCAGCATCAATCACCATGGGAATTGGGAAGAAATCAAACAAAAAACGGTTTTGCCTTTGTCCTTTGATACTTGGTATTGGCATGAATTGATTGTTTATGTTTCTATACTAAAGGATCATAATTTTAGGTTAGCATGTTATACTAGTGCTAGCCTTAGTCTAAGCCTTCATTTGTTTCTTTTATGGTTGCAACTGCTAGGCTTCTTTCATTTTTTTTGGTCACTCAAACTTCGACCATCGTCTTCACGTGACCATGCATGCCCACCACCGGCACCAATGTATCACATCTCTTTGCCCTTTTTTTTTTTCTTTTTCCTCTTTTGGGGCGTGAGTTTGCACAGTTGGATCGCCAGGTGTTGCCTTCATAAGTTGGTTGTTGGAAGGGGCCACCCTGTTCTGCTCTGCAATCTGCGCCACCTATCTCAATCAGGGGTCTTTGATTTTATTCTCCATCCCCAGCCTCCTTGTTCCCGCACCCCGAAATCCCCTTTTTTTTCCTTCGTAGTTTTATATACTAACTTCAGATATATATATATATATATTTCACATTTATAAATAATAATTAAATATATACGAATTTACACACTCCTGGACCAATTTATTGGTATGTCAAAAATATTTTAATGTTAATTATGATATATTAATTAAAATTTTTTTATAATATAATAAAAAATTAATTAAAAATATCAAATTATAATAATCATTATTCAAAAATAATTATCTAATAAAATTATCTTATATGTCTTAATTCTTTCAAATTTTTAATGAAAATTACATAATAAACCATAATTAATGACTCAAATCTTATTTTTATTTTATATTAATCATGTTTAATTAACCAACTCAAAATAAAATTTTTGCCTTTGTCTCGGCTTATTATGTGTATGGATGATATTTTAGTAAAATAGTTATTTTTTAAAAAAATATATTTTTTAGGTACTTATTAATATAAAAATAAATAATTTTTGTAAATTTTTTAAATAAATATTTTTAAAATATTAAATAGACATTAACACTCTTATTTTATAATATTATTATAAATTTTCAAAATTTTCTCAATATTTTTTAATTAAATTGATATTATTTTAATTATAATATTAAGTTAATTAAAAATTTTATTATTAGTATAAATAATAAAATTATTTTTGTACATTTGAAATTTTTAATTGATCACCAATTAATTAAACCAATTAAATTGGGATTCATTGATCATGAAAATTTCCCATAATTGAAATTAAATTAAAGAAAATCAAAAGCACTTAGGATAAGATGCGGATGGGTTTGCCTCCGCACGTGCGCCGCGGACTCCAGGAGGACATATTAAACGGATTTGAATTGGCCACGTTGAGTCCGCCACTCCCACAGCTTTAAGCCTATAGTAGCTGTACTGCAATAGCTGTTTCTTTCTTCTTCTTTTTTTTAATTTATTTTTCTGAAGGTGGTGGTTGAAATGTGGTGGGGTCCGTCGGTCTAGGTCTTCCCTCTGGTCTAAATCATATCCGTTAAACTGGTGGGGTCACGTGATGCCCAATAGGCCCGCCACTCATGCCACGTATCCATTGCGTTTTGGCATTGGATATACTGACAGTATTAGTCACCAAGACAGAAAAAAAAAAATTAAAAAAATTATTGGAGTTAACCCAACGTTAGGGCCGACCAACTCTTCTGTGAACCCAAGAAATATTAATCTGGGCTTTAGTTTGCTTATGCTGTCGTTGACTTAAGTAAAGGCCCAATTACGATTTCCTAAAAGTTGGGGTCACTCACGACTCAACCCTCAATCATTTTAGTGGGTCAACACTCTGCCACGTAGTCAACCGAGGGCCACATTCCTGCATCTTTTTGTCAACAAAACCGGAGCCCCCAACTTTTGACATCTAATCAGGGCGACGTGGCCCAATTGTCACTTAATTAGTGGTTCATTGCCATTGCCAGTGGGAAGCACGTCTGACCATACCTCATTTTTTTTTTTTTTTTTTAGAATCTCGTAGCCCTCGCAGCCAACCAAATTGCAAGGAACGTATTTAAGAATTTGATTCTAGGATAATTATTTATATTTTTATTTAAAAAATAAATTTAAATTTTTTTAAAAAATAATTATTTATGAGTTTAATTAAAATACTTTTTACATTAAATTTATTTTTTATGATATAAAAGATGTCACAGTTTTAATTATGATAATGAAATATAGATATTAAAACGTGAATTCAAAATTTACTAATTATTATTTTTAAATAATTATATAAATTAATTAAATTAAATGTTAAAATAAAAGCTTAATAAAACATGTCACCAAATAAATCGTTATATTAGCAGTATACTTATTTAATTTTTGTATGACAATTGAGGGGCATATGATGATTGGATTTAGATGAAACTAATATAAAATTTTAAGTTATTATTATTACTATTATTATTATTATTATTATTAAATTCAACATTTATTACGACCAATGTTTTTGTTTTTCATAATCTAAATGGTGTATTTATTTGATTTATACACTCAAAAATTTTATTTTTGTATAGAGAGAAACCAATCTCATTATTAAAGTGCAAGAAAGATCAATGCCATTTCTCTAGAAACTCCGAGAAAGTAAAAGACAATGCCCACAAAAACATAACCAAAGAAAAAAAAAAAAAACATCAAACCTTGCTCTCAATTAGTTTTCTAATTACGTCAATTTCTATTATAGAATCCTAAGTTCTACCGTCTATATATATTAACCACGTGTTAAAGCATATTATGTAATAAAAAAATAAAATTCAACTAATTGATTATAAGAGTCTTTTAGCAAAGAATCTAATTGCATGACATATATGTTCATGGCTAATTAATTGACACCACAATTTCTATCATTTCCTTTGGATTTTTCTAACTTTGAGATCGTATCTCATAGTTTTTGTTTTTAATTGAGTTTGAAGATAAAAGAATTTGAAACTTTTAATTTAAAAGTTTTGGGGTTTCTTTAAATATTTTTATTTAAATTTATTAGAATTTAGGAAATAAATTTTTATAAAATGGAGGTAATATTTTAAAAAAATAAAAGTAATTTTTTTCTTTTATATGGGTAGTTTTTAAAATATTATTAAATTTTTTAAAAAATTATAATTTAAACAAATCAAATTACAATCATATCTTTATTTTATTATTTAGTATCATAAATTTAATTTATTTCTTTTATAAATTTAATAATTAAATTAATATCATTTAATTCATAACAACTCAATAACTCCTTTTACAGTAATATAAATTTCGTCTCATTATCATTGATTTTTTTAAAATATAATTAAAGTCGTCCTATTGGCTATTTGCTTCTTACTTGCCTATTTTTTTTTTAATCATGCATAGTTAATGGAATTGTTGATTTTTTATACGATCAAAATTATTTTATATCTATTTAATGGATAATTTCATAAATTTCTTTTATAATCTCTTCAATTTCATGAATAATTTTATATCTTGTATATTTTATAATTAATTATATCATAATTTAACATGATAAAAGCAATTATATCAAAATTTTCTCAACATAATTTTTCATTTAAATTTATTTATAGATTAAGTTAAGATGTGATTCAAAACTTTTTTATTCAACTCGAGTGAGATTTTATTATTTATAATATTATTAAAATGTTATTTTATTTATATATTTATATAATTAAATTTAAAATAAAAATATTATTATTAAATATTAATTTAAATTAAATTAATATAAATATGTACTAAAAAAAATTATCTAAAACTCGACCATATAAATCGCATCACTCCGACCTTCGAACAATCATACTCCCATCCGAATACTTGACTTCTGAAAATCACAGACACTCTAATCCAAAAAATCATATCCCCATGAATTTCTAATATTTCTAGAGGTTTTCTCACCGAAGCACCCACGTCACCCCATACGGTAAATCCACATACCTACATACACACACACACATATATATATATATATATATATATTTACGGGTCTTTGTCTAAATTCCGTCTTCCCCCACTCGCTCCCGTATAAAAAATTAAATAAACTAAAAAAAAATTATCATCCTTCCCTTATTTTATTCCACATTTTATTTTAAATAAATATAATATATTTAATAAATATTAGAAATGTATTTTTTTCTAAATAATATTTTAAGTGAGTATTTGTTTCTAATTATTTTTTTAAAAAAAGCAAGATTTAAAAATCTCTAATTTATTTTATTATTAAAATTTAAATTTAATTTTTATATAATTTTTTAATTAAATTAATATCTTAGCTTGTAATATCAAATTTAATAAAATTTTATAATAATATAAATAAAAATAAATATTTTATATTTTTAATATATATTATATTTATATTTATTAATTAATAAAAATATAAAATACAATACATATCTACAATAATATAAATTATCAGATATATCGTCAGCACCTACCTCAAAGTCAGTCAATGCCCCATTTTTAATTTTCAACAATGAGAATGCTCGTAATAATAATACTAATAATCATTTTTCTTGAAAAAGAATAGTATAACATCGTAGAAAAATCCCACCTTTTCTACTGTACGCGGTTCGAAAAACGGGAATCCCCCAAATATTCTTGAAGCAGAATATAAGGAAAAACCTCAAATTTCTGAAAAAATCCGTTTTGTTAATAAGTTTCGAATTCTGGGTCGTCGTCTTCTTCTTCTTCATCATCACCTTCTCTACGACGTCGCTTTGTTATTTTTCTTACATACTTGTCTCTCTGGTAATAACAACTCAACTACTTCTCGTGAACCATTCATCAATTTTTAATATTTATTTCTTGTTGCTTTTGCTTCAAGTTGTTTCTTTCTTTATTTCTTTCTTTTTTCTTTTTTTATTTCATTTTTATAAGAAAATGAGAAGAAGAACAAAAAGTGGTAATTATGGTTATAGGGGGACTGTTTAATGGCTTGTCAAATGGTTGATAGTTTCAAATTAATAACAGAATCAAACTAGTTTCATTTCTTTTCATTTCTTTTTTCTTTTAATTTAATTTTGGCTTTGGTTTGAATACAGGAGCTTGCAGGTTCAGAAACTTGGTGGGTTTTGGCTTCTCAATTCTCTAGATATCGGTGTGATGTTTCTTCTTTTTCCAATTTGAAGCTGGAAAAACTTATAGTTTGTGATTGGATGACAAAGGGGTTTTGCTTTCATTGTATGTTGGAGGAGAATTTAGGGGTTTGAATTGGGGATTTTTAGCTGACTAGATTGAAACAGCTGATATCTTTGACTTGGTTTCTAAGGGGTTTTTCCTTTTTGGTTCTTTTATTGATCTGGGTTTTGAGAATTTTGGGTTGCTTGATTGGACTGAAAGTTTTTATTTTCTTAAGAGGTCAACAAAGCTGTTGCTTTTCATGCGTCCAAGATATTATTTCTAAGGGTCTGCTTTTGGATTGAAAATTGTAGAATTTGGGAAGTTGAGAGTCACTAATTCTGGCCTTTTGGCAAGTTATAGATTCTGGTTAATAAGGGACAACAATCTTTGGTTGGATATAACAGAAAGGTGGTCAAATGTTTGCTCTTTTGATTGAGATTGATATTTGGAATGACAATGTTAGTTTGTAATGCCTGAGAGTTCGATCTACGATGTTACTTCGTAACGCCTGAGAGTTTGATTTACGTGGAAATTATTGGACTTGGTTGATATTTGACTGCTGGGACTGGATTTAAGGGGTTTGTGATTACATATACTGGAATTTTTGGTATGGATGATGCTCAGGGAAGCTCGAGTTCGCTCCCTCCATTCCTTACAAAGACATATGAGATGGTTGATGATCCTTCTACGGATTCTATCGTGTCATGGAGTGCAAGTAATAAAAGTTTCATTGTATGGAATCCGCCAGATTTTGCAAAAGATTTACTTCCAAGATTCTTCAAGCACAATAACTTTTCTAGCTTTATCAGACAGCTTAATACATATGTGAGCCACTTGTTTTGTGTCTCCCCACATTTATAATTAATTACTTTTTTTTTTTTTTGTTTCTTGAATTGAACAATTTCCATATTTTGGCAGGGTTTCAGGAAAATTGATCCAGAACGGTGGGAATTTGCAAATGAGGATTTTATAAGAGGTCAGCCTCATCTTTTGAAAAACATACACCGACGAAAACCAGTTCATAGTCATTCCATACAGAATCTCCAAGGTCAAGGTGCTTCTTTGTTAACAGAATCCGAGAGGCAGAATTTTAGGGATGAGATCGAGAGACTTAAAAATGAAAAAGACTCACTCGTTTTAGAGTTAAAGAGGTGTGAGCAGGAGCGGCAAGGATTTGAGATGCAAATGCGGCTTTTGAGGGAGCGTTTTCAAAATATGGAACAGCGGCAGCAAATAATGTTGTCTTCTGTAGCTCGAGTCTTGCAGAAACCGGGTCTTGCCATAGATCTGACGCCACAATTGGAAGCTAATGACAGAAAGAGAAGGTTGCCTAGAATTGCTTACTTATATGATGAAGCTGGGATTGGAGATAATCAAACGGACAGTTCCCTAATTGCTAGAGAAAATGCGGATAGCACATCATTGTCCAACACGGAGCCATTTGAACAATTAGAGTCATCCATGGTGTTCTGGGAGAATGTGGTACACGATTTTGGTCAAACTAACATTCAGCCTAATTCAAACCTAGAATTGGATGAATCAACAAGTTGTGCAGAAAGCCCAGTGATATCTTGCATACAGCTCAGTGTTGATGCTTGGCCTAAATCCCCCGGGATTGACATGAACTCTGAGCCTGCCACCGTTGTTACTTCCGAGCCGGCTACAACAAAGCAACAAGCTGCCAGTACCACTGCACCTGCAGCAGCCGGTGTTAACGATGTATTCTGGGAACAATTTTTGACCGAAAATCCTGGTTCTACTGATGCTCAGGAAGTTCAGTCAGAGAGAAAAGATTCCGATACCCAAAAGAACGAAAGCAAACCCGGTGATCATAATAGATTTTGGTGGAATGTGAAGAATGTAAATAACCTTGCAGAACAGATGGGACATCTTACTTCTGCAGAGAGAACTTGATATTTTGTTGATTATTTTTTTTTCCAGCCTTTGATGCCTCAGATATTTCAGTTGTAAAAAAATTTAGGTATGATCGGTTTGATGTGGAAATAAGTAGATAATTTATGCTTGAGTTCTTCTTCTTGAGGATGCCATGATCAAATTTTCAGTTTTTCATTAGTTTTTAGGTGCTATATAGCTACACTATTAACATTGCGCTTTTGTTCTTTTTTGGGGACTGTTTCAATATGGACCAGCATCACATATTCTTGCAATTTTGCATGTCTGTTTTTGAAAATGTGTATCAACCGTGAATGTGATTAACAATATGATAATCCTTCATGTTTGTTTGTTTGTTTGTTTGTTTTTTTCTTTTTCCCTGAATTAACTTTAAAGCTTTAACTTTTTCTTGTCATGCCATATTCGTGTCACTGTTTTTGTTTCGCTCGATGTTAGTAGTTGGCGACCAACATGTTTGGGGTGGTTTCAGGGTTATGTTTTCTTGGAACAAACGCAACCTGTCTGGTTTGAAGTTTTGGAGTGTAACGCAAGCAAATGGGAAACAGGTTTTAGATGAATTTAAGCATCGGAATGGAATGAATATTTAGGTAAAATCCACTAGGAGTATTTGTATTAT
>JBBYHL010349120.1:0-22468 GCA_038381835.1 Adansonia madagascariensis
GGAATTTGATAGTGAACATAAATATTGAGATTTTAATTGTTAAATTCTTATCTTTTCATAGTTTTTGAGCTATAACTGACGAAAATTACTTTCTTTTATGTTTAAGGTGTAAAAGGGGCTTGGAAGAAAGAAAAGGGCTTAAATGAGTTGGTTGGAGTAGCCCAAGAAAAGAAAAGAAAGAGCTGATGTGGATACTACATGGGCACGCTCTACAGGCAGATAGCTTAAATTAGAATTTTGATTTATTTAGGATTTTAATTGAGTAAAATCTGAAACTGATAAGAATTTAGGTAAATTTGGGAAAGTTGTAAGGGACACAAAAAGGAAATAAGGGAGAGAACAGTTTTTTTAGGTTTCTTTTAGGGCTTTTAACTTTTTCTTTTAGAGAGAAAACAAGAAGACAATGTGTGGTTAAATTCTTTTCAACTAGTCAAAGGTTTTATATCAAAGTTTAATTCTCTATGACTGTGAGATCTAATTTGTGTTTATATTATTCTTTGTTTTTGAATACTTGTCTTTTCTTCTATGCTTAATAATTATGATTATCATTGTTAATTGAATGTTTGGTACCGTATTTGATTAATGGGATAATCTATAACTATTTAGAAAATCAAATCCACAATTGTTTAATTGTTCTAATAAAAGTGGCAACTAACTTGGTTAGGGAGAATTCATAATCTAATCTGAATAAACCTACATGTGAGTTTATTGGTTAGAATTGGCAATCCCCTTCTCATTATTAATGCTATTGATACATTGAAACACTAAGATCGTATCTAGGGTTTATGTAATCAATAAGAGAAATAATTAACGGTCGTACCTTGATTAGCGAATAACTAAGGAGGGGTAGGGAGTTAGGTCATACCAACGCCCATAACCAATTTATTCTCGAATAATGCATATATCTTTGCATCCGTGATAAGTTGTGAGAATAAAACTTGGGATTATACCTTTGGCTATGTTTGTGTGATATTGACGTTTATTTTAGTTTAATTTGTCATGCATTCTTAATTGATCTTAGTTTATTTATTTCATTTAATTTTAGTTGACTTTATAAAATCCCTACTTTATTTTGTTAATTTTGAAAGGAAATCAGATCTTACCATTCCTTGTGGAGATGATCCTACTTATCACTATATACAAAAATCTTATTAGAGTAGGAAAATTATTTTTGTTGGATTCGACACCCACCACTCATCCATATATAAACACAAAAACATATTTTGTTTTTGGTACCCAAATTTTCTTAGGTCCTTGAGCATATCCTTGTGCCTTTTGGGATCCTTATCATTTTAGTGACCCTATCTTGAAATATGCTAACTTTCTTAGGAATCCACACATTTTTAGTAAGTTTATCTCTATAAGTGACAACCTTCAAGGGACAAGATTGATATGTGTAACCTAGTTTATGGCAATGAGTATGCATGCTAGATGCGTCATATGGTTTATTTTATTTTGTAGAGAAATTCTTGAAATAAGTTACAATACCATCATGGTCTAAAGCATCTTTGTCAAAGAATACTCTTTGCATCTTTAGCATGTCAATCAGCTTTCGATGTCCCATATAAAATCTAGAAAATTAGCTGTGCAAATTTTTACTTAGTCACATCAATAATCTAAACATTTATATCATTAATTTTCATCTCAAGTTCATTCTTGGTCATGCTCAATAATTCATTTTCCTCATTAAATTATGAAATCATTCTCGTATATTTCAAATTCCAATGCTATCATTAAAGGAATTGTGCAATTCATCAATGAATAAGTACTTTATTAGAAGATACCTTGAGCTCATCAAGAGCCATAAGACATTGATTGGCTATTTCATCATCATCATCATTGCTAGATGTGTCACTATCGCTCCATGTAACCACCATACTTTCTTTTTTTGCTTCTTTAAGTTTCAATTCTTCCACATTAAACACTAGAATTTGATGTAACCCAATATCTTGCACTTATAGCAAATGATTGGATCCTTTTTTTTCCAGCCTCATTCTCCCATTACCATTTATCTTCTTAGAGATCTTCTTACTTTGCTCATTCTCATAAGCTTCTTAAACCTTTTTGCAAAAATGGCCATTTCCTTATTGTCATAATATATTGAGTACAAACCTTAATATGCCTAAGCAGACAACATGTTGAATCATCATACAGCCCCAATCGGTTAGACGAATTGCTCCTCTGAACCTTTCATACCAAAATACTAGAATGACTGGGTTAAGGAGTCATCATTGATCTATTTTAGCTATAGGTATGACCAGTCACCTATTAAAATCATTCATTAAAGAGTCATGACACTCTGAAGGAATGATTTTATGATCTATGTATATTAAAGATCTATAAAGTTAGGCTTGAGAATTGGTTACCCCACAAGTATGGACTTAATCCCTCTCATGATGCCTAATACTTGGCACCAACTAATCACATGTATCCGAATTTTTTTCCCTCGATTTTAATCATATGTGTTCAACCATAATCCCCTTTTTTATTTATTCCAAAATCAAACAAATATCAACATAAAATGTATCATGGAACTTTTATCGGGAGTCGTTTAAATTTACAATTGATTTGGTGCAAGAATCATTTGAAAAGGAAAAATTCCATAAAACCACTTGACTCCACAACACTCATAATTGACCTATTTTCAGCATTTGTATCAATTTTGACTCCATTTAGAAGAATCACAAAAATAGTGCACTTAGACTAAATTGAAAAAATCACAATTTTGAAGATAATATGAAAAATTGACTTTACTTAATTCAATTTGGAAGCTTTAGTGTAAGGACCTTTTGTAGGACACTCTAGACCTATTGACACAATGAACATGGCTTCCTGAATCAATCCCAAGGCATCTGAATGCCTTGAAATAGTAGACACCAAACTCAGAGAGAACCGAAACTGGAATAGCTTTGACCTTTCAATCTCTCTAAATTTATTCTAGATCATTCTTATCACATAAAATCATTAACCTATATCATATGACTATTGACTCACTGTAATTCAACTTAAAAATATTCAAAAAAAAGTTAGAAAATCATTTTGGATGTTATGTAAATTTTTTAATTGAACATTACTGCATTGCAGTATGTTTGACCAGCCTACTTTCCAAAATTTCTTCCTGGTTCATCCAGAATACTCACTAGACAAGCTATACATGCTTAGGAAACTTATTCATTCTAATTTTATCTAAAGATATGAGAAAAATTTAAAAAAAATGATTAATTCTCATCAAAAATTGTTCGTAATACTGATTAGGCACCGAAATAGAGTTGTGCAAATAGTTCAGATTCTAGGATTTTATTATATTCGTTGATTATGAAATCAAACATTTCAATAGCCTATTACGCATACTAATCAATGAGGATTATGGGAAAAAAACTAACAAAAATTAATAATGTCTATAACCTAATCAAAATATATCTTTTTTATAAGACTACCATGCTGGACTACAACAGTAGCTCTAACATGACTTGTGATCACGAAGCCTTTTGTTAAATTTTTAAAACATGTTTCCTTTCTGAGAAATAGGTACCTCTCTAATGGATGGTAACATCCAGTAATGAGACCAAATAGAATTTATGCACGTTATTTATATGAGGAATCAATAAAGACTTCTAAGTGCCAAGACCTAGAAACATGTTTTTCAACATTGGTGATATGCTTCAAAGTCATGTGAATGTTTTCGATTTTATCACTTTTATTCATTATTATTTATTCTTAGCAAGTGAATAACACACCAATTCCATTCACTTGTGTACTATAACCAGCAAACAAAATGACTCTAAACAATACAATTTGACTCACTTAAACATTTTCCAATGACTCATACTAATGCTCACCAAGTTTTAAACTCAATAAAACATATTTAAACACTTAAAAATATTTTTTATTTGCTCTAAATCAGTTTTAAATCAATCTATATCCCTAAATTACTCATTAAGGAGCTTACTAAACCAAACCAAACTTTGATTCACCTATTGATTAAGTGAACCAAAGCTTGCCCTTAGGTGTTTTGCACAACCTAAACATCCTAACATGCATTTTATCAAACACATAAAATACTAACCTAAGGTTCTAACAACTAATCCTCCATAAGACATATTCTAACCACAAAAATTCCACCTTAGCTGAGTCATATACTCATCTAAACATAAATCCTCATCAATCAACATGTTTAACAATCAAATCACACTTTCAATATTTTAGCTCTACAATTGAAAAAGTAAGCTTATGAGTTCATTCAATTAAGCATAAATTTCAGCTTACCTAAATTCAACTCAACTTAATTCCTCTAAATTTCATCAATTAAGCATTAATTATGCAAAGCCTATTTAAGCTTACCTCAATTCTACCATAGCCAAACCTAGCTAAAGGAATCTCTCATTGTTCAAATGGTTTTTTAAGTTTAAGATTTTTAGCACTAGACTCAAGTTCTATTTACTTATATTTCAACTCAAACAAGCTCAGATTAGCAAGATCATGCAAGATTAAATCAATTAAGTTCAAGATTAACTTAATCTAAGCTAGCCAAATCAAGCTTTCTCATTTCCTCTCTTATTCAAACACATCAACAATATAGAGAATCAAGATTGCAACTTTTAAACTTTAGAATTTCAGTTTAATATCAACAAATTCTAGCTCAATTAAATTTAAATCAAGCAAAATCATCTTAAAGTTAAATATCAACAAATCATAAGATCATGCTTTAAACAACAAGAAATCAAACAAATCATAGCCCAAATCAAGATCAAAGCATTAGATCATCATGATTCATAATGACCAAACATTATAGATAAAGAATACATCATGGCCGAATCATCAATCAAGCATGAATAAGCATGAACTGATCATTAAACATGCAATTAAAATGAAATTAAAGAGAAAAGATAAAAATTATACCTATTCCAAGCTAGATCTTCCTCCTATAAATGATGAAAACTTGAGAGAAAAGGAATCTTTTAGATTTTTAAAATTTACTAAGTGTCTAAAAGTTATGAAATTATGAATAATCACCTCTATTTATAGGCCTATAAGTTAGTGATTTAAGCTTTCATCACCCTTGAGTTATCTTAACTTAGTCACTAACCTTCTAACTAATTTTAGGGGAAATTACATTATTTCCATTAAAGAAAGATGAACAAAATTCACATATTAAACACATGTTGGAATTTAGCCAAAGCTTGGTTCTTACACTAATTTATGTATAACTTTTTTGTTGCATTCAATTGACCATGATTTATCTATATAAAAGTGCAATTCAATGTTCCATCCAGCAGTAAAAATGTGTCCTAATGACTTTCTTTGGAAGAATCTAAAATTTTCTATCTCAAACCTTTCGGATTAAGCTCTTAGGAATTCTCGGCTATCTAAATTCCTGAGGTCTCATGACTTGGTCCCAATTACACCTTCTTGACCAAAAGTCCATATTAAATTTTCATTTTGATGTAATCAATTTTGGAAATCCAAGTTATAGAACCCTCACAATTTCAAAATCTAACTCTAAGATAAAAAGTTGACTTTTTACAATTAACGTTGCCTAAAGTTGACTTTTGTTCTATTTTGACTTTTGAGTATGACTTTTAGAACAAGTCTTTTTTTCACTCAAATGGCCTCAATAACTGCTCTTATCACCTTAAGAGACACATACCACTTTTTACATTCTTAGATTTTCAAGAGTCAGGTCCTGGTTTTTCAAATCCAACACCAACCCCTTAAATTAAAAAATCAAGCTCAAATGCCTTATTATGTTAAACTAAGCTTACAAAAATAAACCAAAACCTTAATTAGACCTTTCTATCATCTATAACTCATTCGAGAAGGCTTAGAACTAGAAAATTCCACTTAGCCCCTGAAAAAGAGAAAAATCAATAAGAGGCTTAGACAAAATAATGTGTCTACACTTATCTTCCTCAATCTATCCATCTTCTTCTTTATTTTGAGTGGTTGAATTGAAATTTGGTGGCTCTTGACCATGTTTGATCTTTATCTTATAGGTTAAAAGAAAACCTATGAGTTCATCTAAGAAGAATATGTTAGGATCCTTGGATTCTTTAATTGTCGTAACCTTTTCTTCCTAAGACTTAGGAAAACTATTAAGAACCCATTCACCATCTCATTGTTAAGATATATCTTCCCAAATGCCTTTAGATCATTGATGACATCCATCAACTAATTAAACATTTCCTTGATGGTTTCATCTGGCTTTATTTTAAACAATTCATAGTCAAGTGTAAGGATACTAACTTTGGATTCCTTGACTTGATTTGTTCCTTCATGTGTGATTATCAATTTATCCCACACTTGGTTGGTATTGTCATAAAGTCAAACTATATTATACTTACTGTTGCCATGTGCCATGCCTTTAAAACTTTAGACGATTAAAGGCTTAGCATGCTTGACTTAAAAATATATTATGGTTGGTTATGGTCGAGCCTTTGAATTATCCCCTGATCGGGATTTGAATTTGGCATAGTAGTATGAAGGGGAGAGACCATCAGGCGAATCGCTCATCTAACTAGTCTAAGATGGTAATCATGAAGTGGCTATAAACTTAAAGCCGCCACTGATCATTTCTAGCTAGGCAGGATTAGATGCCTATTAAAAACAATATTTTGAGTTATGAAACTCGAAACATTGATCTCAAGGTCTAAAAAGTCCAAAGATTCATTGGTTGGGTTCGAGAGTTGGTTATGCATGGGGAAAGATTAACACCACCACGACACCCGAAATCAGTACCTATTGACTATGTTTCACTTAGGTTTAGGCTTAATCGGTTCCATTTGGTCATTACTTAGAAATAATCCCCTTTAATGCATAAGGTTTTGTAAATTGTAGATTCGATTTTTTTAAAAGAAAATTAGATCACTTATGCGCCCTGGAGGTGTAAGGAATATAGGTTTTTTTTATGAAAATAATGTCTAGATTGGATTTTGAAATTTGGATATTTAGTATTAGGCACTAGAGAGATACCAACATAGAACATTGCATTATAAATTTTATTAGAAAACAAATTTTAAATATGAACGCATGATAATCACTATAAAAAGGAAACGTGTTAGTAAGATGACAAAAAATATAATAATATCATAAACAAACAATCACAAACAAAAGAATGTACAAAGGAGGAACAATCGAAATGTGTCTCATAATTGTCTTTGATCATTGAAGAATAACCAGGATGATAATGTAGAAATGGCTTTGGATTCGATGGTAATTTGTAAGACAAAAAAAATTTATCAAAATAATTTAGGGCATCCATAAAAGAGAAAATTTTTGGATTTTTTAGGTAAAAGTAGGGCTATAGAATGCCCTAGGAGAGGTCGGTTTAGAGTATCCCCAAAGATAAAATTATGAAAATATTTAGGAATAGAGAGAAAATTTAAGTTTTTTATGAAGATTAGAGTTAGAGTATCCCTAAAGATACAAATCTTTGATATTCTAGAAAAGTTTTTTTTAAAATTTAAAATAGAAAATTGAATATTTGTATAATATATTTTTGACTTAAGCCTTGATCCAAGTCTAAAGGGCTTGCGTTGTAGGGGAATCAATCGGATGTATTTTAAGACATTCAAATATCACTATAGATGCATTTTGAAAATTAGGTTAAAAACAAAGGACATCATCATGTCATCTCACTTCCCAAATTTATTTCAAGTGCATCCGAAGGCATTAGGGGGTAAATGAGGTACTATTGGAAGATAACTCGATAAGGTTTAATGTAAAAATATTTCAAAAATTCTAGAAAATCATTTTCTAGGTGGATTTAATTTTTGAAGTTAGGTTTGTGTCAAGTAGCATGTAAAAGGAAAAGTGTGTGATGGATTTTGAAAAACCATTTTAGGCTTATCCGGAATCGTTAGATCGTGAACAATACCTTTTCAAAAAGGGTATTTCATTAAGATTTTAGGAAAAATATTTAAAAATTTCAAAAAAATCAATTAATAGGCCAAAATGGCCCAAATAGAATATCACACGCTAGTTCCAAGGGTTTCGGACAACAAAGGTTTGAAAAAATCATAATTCCCTCATCTGGGATGATCTAAAGGCGAACAAAAGACCGTTGGAAAAGTATTTTGCTAAAATTTAAGGAAAAAATATCAAACAATTCTAGGAGAATCCTTTGTGGTTCGTAAATAATTTTTTAAATTTGGATTGCAATGCTACCAGAGCAAAAACAGGGGATTATTTGATTTTTTAGGTTTTTTATGAATCAAACTCGAGTTATGGACATTCAAACGTCCAAAACACAGGGAAAGAATGACATGGGCATCATAAGTTTATTTCGTAATCTCAGAATAGTTTGAGATGATGAAACAACTCATTGACCACGCCATCATGAAGGTGTTAAACTTAAAATCAAGGCTTAATATATTTTTTTCAACTAAAAAGGGTCATTTTGCTTGGAAAAACAACATCTTTAAGCTTATCTTACCATGATTCCAGAGCTAAAATATTTGATTTGCCCTTAAGATTGGAAGACTAATTTTATGAAAACATTAAATCTATGCTATTCTTCATCTGTTGGAGGCAGCATGAACTTAACTTGGAGATTTTTCTAAGAATCAGGTTTTTAGGACACAAATAAGCATTTTGACAGAGATGTCATGAATAAAATACAACAGACATAAATATGCATCTAGACTAAACATGCAAACATATAAAGATGACATTTTGAATGGAAATAGGTGACAAAATTGTAAGAAGATGACAAATAAGGTGTATAGAAATGATATGAACACATTTAAACAAAGAAATATAGGCTAGAGTTGTCAAGACAACATTTTTATTTCATGAGACTCCTTGAAACACAAAAAAATGCATGAACATACATAGGACATGTTAAGGTGAACATTTAAGCATGTGTTAAGCATGTAAAACTAGATGAAATATGTTAGAGAATGCATGAATAAGGGACTATTTTGATGATAGAATGAAAGAGTAAAAATTTGGCCTACCAAGCAACCTTAAGGTATCACAAGAATGTCAAGATCTTAAGACTACCACAACCAAGGCAATAATAATTCATGAGAGTCCTAGGATGGTTATGGTAGCATAAAGGCTCACTAAAATGATATAGATGATAAAAACAGAAAATGCATGGAACAAGATAGAAAATATACCAAAAAGCTTGAACTTTTCTTCTTTCCTAAAGCAGTGACTTTAAGCTCAGTTTCTTCCCTCTTTTTACTATTATTTAGCAAGAAAAGGATGAAAAAAAGAAGCTTTCTAGTAATATGGTTGATGGTGGGGTGTTTTGAAGGTGAAAGTGTGTGAAAGGTCGAGCTTTTGAAGGTTTTTTGCTGGTGGTTTAAGGGAACTACGGGAATGGAAGAAGGTTGAGGGTGAAAGGCAATGGAACAATGTTTTTAAGAGAGTTTTGGGGCTGGAGATTGCTATAGGATTCTTGGGAATAGCTAGAGTTTTTTCTTAGGAAAAAAAGGTAGTGGAATAGTGTTTTTAAGAGAGTTTTGGGGTTGGAGATTGCTAGAGGATTCTAAGGAATAGCTGAAGTTTTTTCTTATTTTGATATTGCTGGAAAGCTCTTTAGGAATGGCTGGAAGCCTTTTTTTTTCTCTTCCCCTTTTAAATTTAGTGCTTAGGTAATGCTCTTAGGAGACAAAGCAAGGATTTTTTTTATCTTTCATTTCTATACGAGGGGACATCTCTAGCAACGTGCCCAACTAGTCTCCTTCTTATTAGTTCTGCCACACTGAGAAAGAGGGCAGAAAGGCTGTAACAGCCTACAACTTAAAATATAGCTGACATGCCCTCTTACCACCATATATTTTATGAAAGTGACCCTTGTCATTCGCTATTTGGGCTTTTAAAATTGGTTTAAATCCGATCATAGACCCAAAGTCAAGCTTTGCAATGTTTTTATGAGAGTCTCTTGGTGCAAAAAACATGTTTGAATTAGATTTTTGAAGGCTAAAAAATGGTCCCAACTAAGTAAAAATGCCTTGGTGTGTCGATACAAAACATGTTGGATCCATACACAAGGCAATTTTTACTCATAAGTATCAATACAATAAGGTGTGTATCAATACTAAGAGCAAAAATTATTTCCAGTCTTGAGACTTAGAGGCCTGTATCAATACTAAATGGATTTGTATCGATACCCATGCTTGTGTATCAATATATTTTGCCAAAAATCACAACTTTAGCTACGCCAAGGTTTGTATCAATACACACATGTTAGGTATCAATACCCTACCTTTGATATCGATACCAAACCCTATTGCATCAATACTATATGTGAAAATTCAAGCTTTTGGTGATGTAAAGGCCTTGTATCAATACTTATGCACCAATATAACTTGCACATTCCTGTGGCCTCTCGTTTTACCTTAACTTGGTTATAAATAATGGAAAATTGATCTGTATACTCATCTAAATGACTTCAGTGACACCATGAAAAATAGCCTGTGATGCCTCATTTTACATTTTTTTAATACGATCCATAGGTATTTTAGACCTTTTAAAAAAAAATTACAGTTGCCTTTTAGCTTTTATTTCTTATTTTCTAATTTTATCATCCTTCAATTGAGTCCTAGGATGGTAGAAATGGGCCCGAACAAAATGAAGTGTCTATAACTACTTCTCTTTAGCCGTTGCTAAGTATTACGAACAAGGCAAAGACAAATAGATACTATTTTGTTCAGTAGGATGATGGTTCTGTGTGCCTGCAGAGAAGTAAAGAACTATTTAGTATTACATCGAGATAGGTCGAATATACTTGCATAAAAGAAAATTTCCATGAGTTTTATAGGGTTTGGCCTTCCTACTAGTTTTTTTTTTAATTTAACCCTCAACAGCTGCCATTAGCTTGTGTGGGCTTTGATTTAGGTTAACATGGTCCCACCAGCATGTGTTGGCTTTAACTTGATAGTCATCCAGCTCTTTGTGGTAGGTAAGAAAAGGTATCTAGCTCTTTGTGGACTAAGGTAAACAAGTGCCACTAGCTTGTGAAGGCTTTATGGTAGGTAAGAAAAGGCATCCAGCTCTTTGTGGACTAAGGTAGATAGTTGCCACAAGCTTATGTGGGCTTTGAGGTCGATAAGGAAAAGCGTCTTGCTCTTTGAGAACTGGAAGAAGAGTTTAAGTACCTCCTTTGGATGATTTTTAATGAGCTTCTAAGGTCAAAGATACTTCCTTAAGGTCTTTCAAGGTTTTTCAAAAATAGAAAATTATACCTTAGGTTCCTTACAAATTTAACTTCTATATATGGGAGCTAATACTTGTAGGATGTTAAATGTTGCATAATGCATGGGGATGCAAGTGCCTATCTAAATGATGCAAGGGTAATGACTTTAAAAGCCTAATCTAATGGTCAGTTTTGGCTTTCTTAGGTTGTTTATTTTTCATGAGTTTGATAGGTGGCCCTTAGCGCAGGGTTTGTCAATCTTGCTCTAGATTTCAGAGGCTTTGAATGTTAAAGTTGTTCTTTTTTTGAAGGTACAGGAAGAGGTTTTAAGCATAGATTTTTTAAGATGTAGGGATTCCAAGGCCAAACTGATTGTAGCCCAAAAGTTTATTCTTGGTCTTTAGACATGAAACAAAAATTCCTATAAAGTTCTATCTTTTTAAGTAATGCTAGGAAATTTGTTATCAATTTTGTTTTTTCATCAAGCATTATCAATTAAATGATAAACATGATGCAACATGGAATGTATGGTTATAAAAATATTTTGTGATAAATCGAGTAATTCTATTTTATTTAAAGAAACAGAGTAGAAGTTATGACAAACTTCTAAAATTATGAAAGATTTTGAAATACAAAAGAGATAAGAGAGGTCTTCCTAGTTGATTGGCCCTTAATGCTGATGACATGAATCCTTCACTAAGTGCTTTCAAATATTTCTCTCGAACGATTAATCCTTTTAGTGTTGGCTGACTCACAAAAGGATTCTTCAGATTACCCCATGGTGGAATAGAGGCCTCAAAGTTAGGTAGTTCTATTTTTGGGTACTGGTATGGATGAGATTTGGTGGGGTTGGTCGGTATAGAACATGTTGATTAGGTTATGATTGGGCATCTTGATTAGGGTTGTGAATGTGGGGAAAATTGGTTTTGGGTTTGTGATGGTTTGGACTTGACTTGGTTTGAGTAAAGGGGTTTGGTCACTTAAATCGCCTCTTGGGTTTTTAACTTAAGCTTGTTCTCTCTTTTTTTTGTTTATTGTCTTTTTTTTGTTTTGTTTTTTTTTTAGAGTGGAAAAAGAAAGAGAAATAGGATGCCCTTTCAGGTTTTAATCTTAAAATCCCTTCAAGCATAGTATTTTTTAATAGAATTAGAGTTTATAGGGTTAGGTAGGTCATTGTCATCCATCTCTATTAGATTAAAGATCCTCCAAAAAATATATGTTTCACCACATATTGCCTTTGCTAATTTAGGGTCCATTCTCCTCGAGCATCTTTATGGATCAAGAAAATTTGTTTGAGCACCAAGTCTCCTTTTTGGAGCTAACAAGGATGGACCTTTTTGTCGTGGGCCCTTATTATGCACTTTTGACACAACTGCCCATGATAAATGGCTTTAATTTTTTTCTCTTCGATGAGATTGAGCTAATCATATTGGCTTTTAATCTATTCAACCTCTTCAAGTTATGATTCCATCAAGACTCTAAGAGAAGAGATTTCAACCTCGATTGGTAAGATAGCCTCTATGCTATAGACCAAGGAAAATAGGGTAGCACCTATGGAAGTTCGTATTGCTATGCGATAGGCATGTAATACAAAAGGCAACTTTTCATGCCAATCTTTATATGTCTCAGCCATCTTTTCAACTATCGTTTTCATATTCTTATCGGCTACTTCAACTACCCTATTCATTTTTTAATGATATGGGATGGAGTTTCGATGTTGAATCTTGAACTGAGAGCAAATAGCTTATCAGTAATGATTTGTTTGGGAAGATCATATCTACAAATGATGTCCCATTTCACAAATTTGCATATGACCAATCCGCTGACATTGGCATATGAAGCTACCTCAACCTATTTGGAGAAATAATCGATAGCAACCAAAATAAAGCAATGCCCATTAGAAGCTTAAAGGGTAATTGGTCCAATCATGTCCATCCCTTATATAGAAAAAAGCTATGGAGTTGTCATAACATGTAGAGGTGTCAATGGGACATGGATTTTGTCAGTGTAAATTTGGCATTTATGGCATTTTCGAGTGTAGTTAATGCAATCCTTTTTAAGAGTCAACTAATAGGAGCCTAATTACAAGACTTGCTTTGCTATTCTATGTCAATTTATGATGCATACTGCAAATTCCTTCATGAACTTCTTCAAGTATTCTTTTGGCTTCGGAGGCATCCATACATTGGAGTAGCACGTGATCTTAGCTTTTCACATACAAAATCCTACCATCCAAAATGAAGCTCGTAGCTAATCGTCTGATGGTTCTCTTGTCAGTTTTGATGGCATCTTTTGGGTATCGTTAATCCTTGATATACTGAAGGATGTCATAATACCATGGTAAGCCATTCTTCTCTTTTTTAACATTATTAAAATATGCCGAGGCTATACAGATACTCATCTGAATAGGAGAAACATTCGATTCTCAATTTACTTTGAACATGGATGGTCCATAAGGTGGCTAAGGCTTTAGCAATTTGATTCTTTTCTCAAGGTAGAGGTTAAAAGCTAATATCATTAAACTCTTTTCTAAGTTCTAAGATCAGATTTCCATAGTTGATCAGTTTGGCATCGCACGTTTGCCATTCTCCTTTCAGTTAGTAAATGACAAGGGCTGAATCTCCAAATACTCGTAGCATTCAAATACCTTTTTCAATTACTACTTGGAGTCCTAAGAAGTAGGCCTCGTATTTAGCTATATTATTGGTACAATCGAAGTTCAACGTTACAATGAAGGGTTGTTGTTTCTATCAGATGAGATAAAAATTGCCTCAATTCCATGCCTTAATGCATTTAAAGCTCCATTGAAGTGCACTTTCCAAGATGAACCTCACTCAACAATGTTCTCTGCCTCAAATATGCATATCAAATCTTCGCTAAAAAAATTGAAGTAAAGGCTGATAGTCATCTATTGCTTGACTTACTAAGAAATCCACTATTGGTCGGTTGATGTCATACTCAAAAAGTAGGACTTGCCACTTAGCTAACCTCCTTGAAAAGGTAAGAGCTTCACACAAATACTTAATAGGATCGAGTTTAGCGATTAGCCATGTAGTGTGGTACAACATGTATTGTCTAAACCTTCAGGCCATCCAAGTTAAAGTAGAACATAGCTTCTCTACAAATGAATAATTATTTTCATATTTTATGAACTTCTTGCTCAAGCAGTAAATAGCCTATTCTTTCTTGCCTAACTCGTCGTGTTGACCTAATAATAGCCCATTGACTTGTCAAAAACTAATAGATATAGGATTAACAATCAGCCTGGCACTGGTGGCACATGCATCGAAGGGTTCAAAAGGTAATGTTTGACCTTGTTGAAAGCTTTTTGGCATTCTTCATTCCATTCTCCAAGATTTCATTTTCGAAGTAGCTAAAAGATTAGATCATATTTGTCAATTAATTAAGATATGAATCAGGCTATGTAGTTCAACCTTTCCAATAAACTTCTCACTTTTTTCTAAGTTTAAGGTGACAGCAAATTTTGAATGGCCTTAACCTTGTCAGGATCAACTTCTATTCCTTTCTCACTCACAATAAACCTTACTAATTTACCAGATGTGACACCGAAGGTGCATTTTGCAAGATTTAATTTAAGCTAGTATTTGCAAAGCCGTTTAAAGAGTTTTTGTAATTTTTTAATGTGTTCACTCTCCTTTGGCAATTTGACAATCATATCATCCACGTAAACCTCTATTTCTTTATGCATGAGGTCATGGAACAATGTTACCATCGCCCTCTGATAAGTTACCCTAGTATTCTTGAGTTTAAAGGGCATCACTTTGTAGCAGAAAATGCCCCATATTATTACAAATGTAATCTTTTCCATGTCTTCAACTACCATTTTGATTTGGTTACAGCCTGAAAATCCATCCATGAAGAAAAATAATGCATTTTTAGCAGTGTTGTCTACTAGGGTATCAATGTGAGGCAAAGCAAAATTATCCTTGGGGCTGGCTCAGTTCAAGTCCATGTAGTCCACACACATCCACACTTTACCATCTTTTTTGGGAGCTGGGACTATATTAGCTACCTATTTAGGATATTTGGCTCTTTTGATAAATCCTGCTTCAAATTGTTTCTTCACTTCTATTTTGATCTTCAAAAGCTTTTCAGGTTTCATCATTCTATGCTTTTGTTTTATAAGCTTACACTCAAGTTTGAAGGGGAGTTTATGGACCACAATATTGGTGTCTAATCCAGGTATGTCTTGGTAAGACCAAGCTAACACATCTCGATATTCTTGGAGGAGACTTATTAGTTTGGTTTGACTTAATGGTTTTATGGAGGTTTCGATTTTAAATTCTTTTAGATCTTCTTTCGTTTTAAGGTTTAGGGTTTCAATGGTTTCTTCATTAGGCAATATCTATTTTTCTTCCTTGTTTAATTAGTCTAAGTAGGTCTGGAGGTATGGGGTTCTCTTCAGGATTCTCTTCAGACTAGACCTCACTAGTGTAGAATGGTTGCTCGAAATTGATTTTTGAAGTTTCAGTATGAATATTCATGTCACCTTCATTGGGGTACCTAAAAATATAGAAAAAAAACAATGTAGGTCGAAAAATATGTAGACAAAGGTCTAAGAGTTGACAAGAACTATGAACACAAAGGATGAAATGTATAATGCTTAAACATTTTCATTGATAATGCTTAATAAAAGATTCCTATACAAGGGATCCTACAATGCTTTTAGGCGAAAGCATGTAGGTTTAGTTTATAGCATTACTTTGAAATGGACTTGAATAGTACAGGAATCTCAATTTCAGTCCAACCACTCAAAACAAATCCTGGAGGGCACATACTAGTCTCTGGGCTTATCGTTGATGTCTCTGGCTCATCAATTGCATTGTTAGAGAGATCCCCAAACTATTTGCTTAGTATGAGCATAACATTAGAGGAGCCCATATTCATATGTCTTTATGGGTGAAAACTTTCTCGAAAGGGTGGAAAAACCATTAGTTTATATCCTACATCTTGTCCTGATAGATGGGCCATTTTTTTCTCACGATACTTCTGAGCTTGTTTTGTTTTATTGTGCACTGGACTTGAATCTTAGCCCTCTTTCTTCGATCTGGTTGACAGCTTTCAAGGCTTCAACAATCGCTTGAAGGTGTTTCTCGAATCCCTTTCCAACTTGGGCACCTCTGTAAATAAGTTAACTTCAGACCCATATGAGTACTCTTTGATAGGCGAGGCTCAACCATTGGCAACCCTTTCTTAACATAAGTAGCATTGACAAACTCAAAGGATTGGAAAGAGGATTCTAAGATATCTTCATTAGGTTTGACATATGGAGCATCAATTGAGATAACAACAATGATATCTTCTTCTCTTCCAATATTGACAACTTTGTTTTCAATGATGAATTTCAATTTTTGGTGCAAAGATGATGGTATTGCCCTTACAGAGTGAATCTAAGGCCTTCCCAATAGGCAGTTGTATGATGGAGCAATATCCATCACATAAAATTCTACTTCATAAGTGCATGGGCCAATTTGGAACAAAATGGTGATGTTTCCTGCAACATTTTTGCAAGTTCCATCAAACGCACATACAACCGTGTGACTATTTGGAAATGAGATACATCAATGGAGAGCTTGTTCAAGTATGACATAGGCATTACATTTAGAATTATCAATGAGCACCTTAGGTAACGTCTTGCCTTTACAGTATATGGTGATATGAAGTACTTTGTGATTTCCTCTTCCTCTATGCAGGATTTCATCCTCACTAAAATATATGTAATTATCTGTAGTGATGTTGCTCACTCGATGATGCAACTGACCTATAAAGATGTTGGAAGGCATATAAGTCTCACTCAAAACCTTGAGAGAGCATTTTTGTGAGCTTCAAAATTCAACAGCAATGATGACACAGATATGGTAGCTTGCTTATTCAATTGATTGATAATACTATATTCACTGTGCTTGATGAACTTAAGAAATTTTGTAGCTTTTTTTTTTCACTCACTAGCTCCTTGATAGCTATCAGATCAGAGTTTTTGGTACTTGAGGAATGAGATTAGTATTCTCTTGCTGAGTTTCACTTTTCCATGCTACTAGGGCATAACATCTGCCACTTTAAGTTAGGTGGCTAACCCTAGAAAGGTCAATGTTGGCAACTTATTGACAAGATTCTTTAATGATTAAGGTCTTACTTTCATAGTTCCACAAAATCACCTTATCGTCTTTATAATGGAAAGGAGATGGAAGTTGAACAATCATCTTTGGCTCAGACTGAATAGGGGTAGCTTTGACTCTTGGTCAGTTGTCAAATAAGATCAATGGACTTCCAATCCCGTAGGGAGGATTGCCCCCTTCTTTTTCCACAGTTTTGACAGACAGTATTACATTTGCAGACTCGGTATGTTGGGTTCGCTTTTCATCATAGAATTCAATGCTACAATTGTTCATCATTATTTGAACCATAGCTCGAAACTCTTTACATGTTTAAAGAGTGTGGTTCTAAACAGTATGGAAATTGCAAAAGTCATTAATTCTTTCCTCTGTTTTTTCAACTATATTAAGCAATTTAGCTTGCACTAGGATTTGCCAAACCAAATTCATTGGCATTCTAACCTCCTCTATGTTTTTTACAATCTTGCAGTTCTCTTCAATAACCATTTTACTTAGATCTAACTTAGCACGAGTTTGAGATGAATTGGCTTCAGTGCTAGATTTCGACTGCTGACTAGCCATCATTTTTTCTTTCCCTTATTTTTTTAGATATTTTTCTACCCGTTTCATTTTTCATGGCCTAATTGATCATTCTACAGAGTACGACTGCATCTGTGAAGCTCTTTGGGAAGCTTTTTGTTAGCTTTTCGTAATTGTAATATGTTAATGAATCTAACAATCATCTCTCTTTTTCTGTCAATAACAGATGAATCTGGGTAGCTTTCTTTATCCATCTCAAAGAATACTGCTTAAAACTTTCATCACTCACTTTTCCATGCTCATAAGAGACAAATAACTTGAGATCTAATCTTCAGTAGGCCTCTCCTTATCTGTGGCATTAGTTAGATGGATCGATGTGTTCATCCCATTTCTCATAGAACTCAATCTCAGACCGGGTCATTATCCCTTGACCATTTCTAAGAATGATGGCTAGTGTTACAAATCGTACAGCAAGATGGCCCAATGATTTCTTTGTTTTGATCTTTAATCTCTGAGACTATTTCGACCCTCACAAAAGCTTGCCAGACTTTACCCATCGATGTTTTGACTTCTCTAATGCTTTTTTTGACCTAATAATATTTCCTCTCGATTATCACATTCACTCTCAGTTTGGCATGGTTAGGGAATGGATTGGGTCTAACATTTGGTCCAAGCCTTTGTTCGACCTTGATCACTTTTTTTTCTAGCAGACCTTAATGGTGTGCAATTTTTAATAGAATGGCCCTGCACTCCTGCGTGGTACTCAAAATAGGCATTTTCATCATACCATTTGGGGTATGGTAGTGATCTTAGGTTTGTGAATTCTGGGGCAAATAGCTAACCTACCAATAGATGAAAGTAGATCTCTTTATAGGAATAAGGGAGTTGTTCAAAGTTCTCTTTTTCTCAGGGTGCTTGTTGATTATTTAAAGCTCTTGCATTATTCTTGTTGTGAAGTTGTGCACTCTAGACTACATTTTGAATAGATTGTAGTGTAAAACTCATTGTTGGAGTGAACCCAGTGGCATGAACTAGTTGTGGTGTGGGCGAGTAAGGGTTAAGACCTGGATTCAACATGTTTGGGAGATACACAGCCTACATCGGATATGGATTTTGATTAAACTTGGCATGACTTTAGCTAACAGCATTCACCTCCTTCTCCTTACCCTTATTTATTAACTTCTTGATTAACCCAAATGATTCTTCGATGGAAATCTTGCCACTTCTGATAGCATTCTCGATTATTTCATTCGATAAAATTATATCGGTAAAATTTTTTTGTGGCATTTCCTACTAGCTTTTCATAGTAAGGAGCTCTTAGGGTGCCAACAAACATGACCATCATTTCCTTTTCAGTCAAAGAGGGATGAACTTGAGCTACCTTCGCTCTCCATCTTTGAGCATATTGCTTAAAGTTCTCTGAGGATTTCTTTTCCATGTTCATAAAGGAGATGCAATCTGGAGCTTAATCAGACACATGCTTAACTTGCCCAAGGAAAGCATGGGCCAAATCTACCTATGTTTAAATTCTTATGGGATCAAGCGCTATATATTAGTAGTGTAGACACCTCACTTTGTTCAGATTAGTTTCTGGCATCCTAGGAGTTAGGTAAAAGATGATAAAATCAAAAAATAGAAATAAAAGCTGGGGGTTGACTACCGGGTGCCATGTTGCCAAGCATTATTGGCAACACGACTCAAGCAAAAACATTTTTTGAGAAAGGTCTAAAATGCCTATAGGCTGTATTAAGGAAAAATATAAAAACAAGGCATCAAAAGCCACTTTTCATGGTGTCACCAAGGACATTCAAATGAATACACAAATCAATTTCCCATTGTTTGTGACCAAGTTAAGGTAAATCGGGAAGCTGTAGGTATGTACAACTATATTACGGCATAAGTATTGATATGAGGCCTTTACTATGCAAAAAACTTAAGTTTTCACATGTAGTATCAATACAATAAGGTTTGGTATCGATACCCAAGGTGTGGTATCGATACCTGGCATGTTTGTATCGATACAGACCTTGTCAGTAGCTGAAGTTGTGATTTTTGGCAAAATGTATCGATACACTATTATGAGTATCGGTACAAATCCATGCAGTATCGATACAAGCCTCTAAGTATCGAGACTAGAAACATTTTTTGCTCTTAGTATCAATACACAGCTCATTGTATCGATACTTGAGAGTAAAAAGTACCTTATGCATTGATAAAACATGTTTTGTATCGATGCACCAAGTCATTTTTACCTAGTTCGAGCCATTTTTTAGCCTTTAAAAACCTGATTTAAACATGTTCTTGCACCAGGGAATTATTATAAATCATATCAAACCTCAATTATAGGCTCATCAACAGATTTAAACAAATTTTTGGAGCCCAAACAATCAATGATAAAGGCCACTTTCATAAGATATATAGGTGTAAGGGGGTATGGTAAGCATATTTCCAGTTGTAAGCTGTCACAACCTTTTTGCCTCCTTGCTCAGCATGGCAGAATGAATAAGAAGAGAGTCAGCTAAGCATGGTAGCTGGAGATGCTCCCTAGTCTAGGAAAGAAAAATACAAAATGCCCTTGCCTTGTCTTCTAAAGGCATTGGCTAAGCATTAGATTAAAAGAGGGACTTTTCAACTATAAAAAACTCTCTACCAGCTATTTCAAAAAAAAAATCTTAGAGAAGCTCTCCAGCAATCCCAAAAAACTCTTCATCCATCCCCATAAAATCCTCCATTAACTTCAGCTACAATAACTCACCAAAAACTATTCTATTGCCTTTCACCCTTAACCAACCTCTATTCCCGTCCACCACCAGAACACCTTCAAAAACTCAACCTTTCACACACTTTCATCCTCAAAACACCCTATCAACAACCATATTACCAGAAAGTATCTTTCTTTCACCCTTTTCTTGCTAAACAATAGCAAAAAGAGGGAAAGAACTGAGCTTAAAGTTATTGCATTTAAAAATAAGAAACTTCAAGCTTTTATTGGTATTTTTTTTACCTTGATCCATATATATTCTATTTTGATCATCAATTTTATTTTAATGAGCCCTTCATGTTGCCATGACCCTCCTAATACTCTCATGCATCTTTGTTGCCTTGGTTGTGTTAGTCCTAGGATCTTGATGACCTTCTTGACACCTTGATGTTGTTAGATATAAAAACTCACCATGCTTCCTTTTCATCATCATACAGCCTCTTTTCATGCATCTTTTGCCATTTTCCTTCCATATTCACAGATCCATTTCATATTTAAATGGTCACCTTAATGTGTCTTGGGCATTTTCAAATATTTTTCTTGTGTTTTAAGGAGGCTTATAAAATAAAAATGTTGTCTTGACAACCCCAACATCCACTCTTTTGTATAAACATGTTTATATCATCTCCATGCACCATATTTGTCATCTTTTTGCATCTACGTCACATATTTCCATGACAAAACATCATCTTTGCATGTTTACATGTTTAATCCATGTTTATCTTTGTATATGTTATATTTTGTTCAAGATATCTCCATTAAAATGCTTGCTTGCTTTCTCAAAACCTGATTTTTAGAAAAATCCCCAAGTTAAGTTCATGCTATCTCCAATAGAAGAATAGCATGGACTTAATACTTTCATTAAATTGGACTCCCAATATTGGGGGCAAAATCAACATTTCTGCTCTAGATTCATGGTGAAATAAGTTCATTTTTTTTTAAAAAAAGGGAAATCATTTTTAGTATTCATTCTTGATTTTAAGTTTTGTGTTCCTTTTGGTGACATGGTCAACGGGTTGTTCCATCATCCCAAACTACTTTAGGATTGTGGAATGAACTTGTGAAGCCTGTGTTACTTTCTGTCACGGACGTTTGGACATCCTAGGCATGAGTCTATCTTCGAAAAAATCAAAATATCGAATAATCACCCTATTTTTGCTTTGGTAGCATTGTAGTCCGAACTTGAAAAATCATTTTCGAACCATAAAATATTTTCTTTGATTTTTCTAATATTTTTCCTTTAAAAGGCATCAAATTAAGTTTATAGCAGTGTCTTATTTATCCTTGGATAATCCCAGATGAGGAAGTTATGATTTTTCAAATCTTTGTTGTCTGAAACCCCGAGAACCAGCTTGTAACATTCTGTTTGGGCCATCACAGCCCACCAGATGATTTTTATGAAATTTTCAAATATTTTTCCAAAATATTTACCAAAATTCCATTTTCAAAAAGCTATTATCTACGATCCAACGATCCTAGATAAGCCTAGAATGATTTTTCAAAATCCAACATCCCCTTTTAATTATACATGCTGCCAGTGATGAGATGAACCTAATTTCGAAAATTAATTCAGCCTAGAAAGTGATTGCTAGAATTTTTGGAATATTTTTATATTAAACCTTGCTGAGTTTCCTTTCCTACGGTACCTCATTTATCCTTTGAAGCCTTCGAATGCACCCGAACAAAATCTAAAAATAGAGATGACGGATGTTGTCCCCTGTTTTTAACCTAATTTTTAAATCTCTTTTTATCCAAACATTTGGACGTCTCGAAATGCACCTGTTTGGTCTCCCTTACAACATCAACCCCTTTTTACTCTAATCAAGATTAAAATACAAAAAATAGGATTTCATATTAAAATTTTTGCTAGTGGAGATACTCCAACCCCACTACTTCAAGGGAATACTCTAA
>JBBYHL010349448.1:6487-22461 GCA_038381835.1 Adansonia madagascariensis
GAATAAATAATAATTTAAAACTTAATTTTATTAATTTATATAATTAATTATTATTCAATAAATTTAAAATTTAAAATTTAATAATTATATTTTTTAATTTTTAAATTATAATTTTTATATAAAAAATAATATCGATACGAAAATTAAAGCCAATGTTGAAAAAAAAATCGGATTTTGATGTTAGGTGATAAAATTGAAGGAGAAAAAGGAAGAAGAAAGGCCCTTATCAATATCACATTTTAATTATTTTTATATATTTTTATTTTAAATTGTGACATTATTTATATAAAAAAATAACATCCATATGAAAATCAGGGCCAATGTTGAAGAAAGAAACCAGATTTGATGCTAGGTGATAAAACCGAAGGAGAAAAAGGAAGAAGAAAGGCCCCTGATCAACATCACATTTTATTTATTTTTATTATTTTTAATGCACGGCTCTTTATATTTTCATATTATCTTTTTCAGCGTTTTGATCAACATCACAATGATTAAGGTATCGCTATATACTTTTTCTTCGCTTAATTTCAATGGTTTTGCAAAATTGCAATAATGATAGCTATATCTCAGGTCCTAAGTTATGAATTAAATTAGGCATTGACTAAGCGTCGGCGCAAAGTGGCTAAAAAAATATACTTTCAAAACCGCCTGACGCCAGTGCAACGTAAGTTTTCCAAGACTTAAGAAATGGATAAACGATTCTGGCAACTGGTCAATGCTTCTGCTCTTCTTTAGGCTGATATATGCAGAATCTCACTGTGATCTAGGTGACTATGCATGCTTTGCTCATGATGTTGAAAAAGGTAATTAAAACGTGAAGTTGTTTGGTTATTGTTTCGTATTTAAAGTTTTAGATTTAGTAACATACAAAATATTCATCGGAATCAATTCGTTTCTACTTTGATTCATCATCTGCACAAGAAAAGATCAATCCTACTATTATAGAATGGATGATTTTTGCTTTGTTTTAGTTTTAAAAAAATGTTTTACGCTTTTCAATTATTTTATAAAAGAAAGAGTATTTCAAATTTGATACCTCAATATTTATAATTAATTAATTAATTAATTAATTCAATAAAATCATGCTGGACGTTTGGTTACGGCAATACATAATGTCATCACCGCAATGATAGTTTGTTAGCTGAAAGAAAATTCGTAGCTTGCTTAAGCCATAAGATTTGATTGATCAAATATGTAGTCTAGGTACTCAATTCAAATTATAGCATAATATATAGTAAATGGATAGAGCGACCACTGGCCACTATTGGCTGTAAATGATTATGAACTCGATCAGATGAACGAATTTAACCTTTAATTTTTGATTAAGAATTAGTGATACTCAATGCTTAGCTCGACATAGAGAAAAGAAAAATACCATCCCAATCCAATGTCGGCATTGATTTCTTCCCCTCTAGTTTCATCGCAGAACCGACTCTTCACACTACAATTCCTACCCTCGCTTCACCTTAGTCTATTTATATCACACATCACAATTGAAATTTGAATCCTATGCATCCCATGGCATTTATTGACTCTCCAAAACATGCCATGCCACTATGCTTGCGCAGCGCAAACACTGGTGGTGTTTCACCATACTGACTGATAGAATCTTAAACTCTAAGTTCTGCAGCAGCTGCTGCCTCCACATTGTTGTTGTTATTATCTTCTCCGCTACTCCTTCCTTCAAACTTAATATACTTATACCACTTGGCGCAGATTATATAGATCACGAGATCAGCTGTTGTCAAAGCTGCTAACAGGAAATAGAATCGGTCCAGATGACCTCTGTTGAGGTTTCCAGGGATCCATCCAGGCATATCATCTCTCGTAGATATTTTCATAACCACCGTCACGAGCAAGCTACTCACGTAATTTCCTAGTGATATTGATGTCATGCAAAGTGCACTCCCAAAGCTCTTTAACCCATCTGGTGCCTGTCCGTTAAAGAACTCCAATTGACCAACATACATGAATACCTCGGATGCTCCTATAAGCATATACTGAGGAATTTGCCAGAATATGCTCAAAGAGCTCGCATTTTTACAGCTTGGGCAATCTTTGTTTACATACTTTAACCTAAAAACCTCTACAACTCCTGCTGAAACCATTGCCAGTATAGCTATAACAAGCCCAATTCCCATTCTTTGGAGCTCAGTGAGCCCTTTCGATTTTTTTGTCTTTATTCTTGCAACAATTGGATCAAGAATTCGCCTGTAAATGAATATGAATACTGCCACACTGAGTATGTCAAAGCTAGACATGCCCGCCGCCGGGATGTGGAAGTTTGAATAGGTAGTTTTCATGGCGGCTCCTTGCTCTACAAAGAGTGATGCCATTTGAGTGAAAACGACAGAGTAGAGTATGGTGCATAGCCAAATTGGAAGGAGTCTCAATATGCATTTTACTTCCTCAACTTGCGTAACTGTGCATAGACGCCATGGATTTCGACCATTAACATTTTTCTCTTGCTTAGCATAATCCTTTGGTGTCATAATTGCTGCTTTATCCAAAAACCTGAAAAAGTGATTATGAACACAATGTTAATAAATTTGCCATGACTATCAAGTTGTTCTAATTAGATTTTCAGATCGACATAATTTTTTATCAAAGAGTTTATTAAATAGACAGCACATGAACCTACCTGAAACCTTCTGTGTGGAGTATCTTTCTATCCCCATTCATGGCAGATTCCTTTTTGTCCATTTCAAACAAATTTTCTTCCCCCGAAGGCATCTCAACCTTCCATTTTCTCATTGCAGCAACCAATACTGGGCAAAACCTTGACAGAGGGTTGCCCTGGGGTTTGAAGTGCCTATATCTGGGAGTCCCAATTAGAAATAGGACTAATGCCATAAAGGCAGAGCCCGTGGATGCCCAAAACCCAAGTGTCCACATACCCTGATCCTCAAAGTAGCCCAATATTGTGTTCGAAAAGAGTGATCCAAGGTTCAAAGCCAAATAGAAGAAGCTAAAGAACGCTATTTTTGAGTGCCCTTCTTTAGGATCTTCCTCGTCAAACTGATCAGCCCCAAATGTGGCGATGTTAGGCTGGTAACCTCCGTTTCCCAGTGCTATGAGGTATATGGCAAAGTAGAAGAACATGATTTGAAAAGAGGAGTGAGATCCACATGGAGTTTCTTCATCGCCACAGCCACTGGGCTTTAGTAAGAACGCAGAGGATGAAATCGATAACAACCCTAAACCCTGTGTTGAAACAAACTTGCATTAACAAGGAATCAATTTAAAAAATCAAATTTTCCATGAGAAAGGAGAGAGATGAGACAAGATGTTTGTAACTTACAACAACAAAGACAGCTTGGAATATGGCACAAGTCTTGTACCTTCCCCAGTAAGAGTCACTAAGAAAGGCACCAAGTAGAGAAAAAATGTAGACAGTTCCAGTCCATTTGCTGACGTTGTTGGCAGCATCTGCGTTGTCTTGGCCCAGTACCCTCGTTAAGAATAAAACCAAGTTGACCCCAACCCCGAAGAACGCCAACGTTGCCAGCCCTTGATTAACTGATGAAATATACAATTTCAGTTGAACGAATTATACATTTTTTAAATGAAGGATTTCCTCTACTGTGATTAGAAGAAAAAGGAATCATGGATAATAAACATGTAAAAGTATAGCAACCCATGCGGGAAAAAAAAAGTCTCAAATGGAAGGGAAGGAGTGGGAATGGAAGGTAAGCAGTCAACAATTGTTAATTATGGTAAGGAGAAGTAGGAACAAAAGACAAATAACAAGTGCAAATTACGTGTTCAAATCTAATTTGTTTACTATCTAAAATGAAATGTTTTGCATATAATGCATGAAAATTTGCACAATCTTTTTCAAGTTACTATTATTATTATTATCTCTGCGACTAATTAATTTTCCGTTTAAGTGCAAAATATGTATAGCTATGTATAACTGCTTTGATTGTAGAACAAGTACCTAGCAGAAGAATTCCAGCAAACCAAGTTCCAGTTCTGCCTCGAATAGCAGGATTGCCATGTCGATCCACAGCTCCATCTAAGGTGTACACCTCTTCCTCCTTTGCGATCCTCTTCTCAATACTCACCTGATCATAGTTTCACCTTAAATTATCTACTTGAAAATTTAAGGATATTAATTACGTAATACCATATAAACTTCAAATTAAAGAGATGGGTGTTGGTAAAAAAGAAAAAAAAAAAGACAATACGTAAAAAATGAGAAATTATCTTATATATTGCCATGAAAATCTACAAACAAAACTAACGGAGTTTGTAAACCCCTATTCTAAAAGTATATTAATAAAATAAAATAACTCCTAAAAAGTAAAAAAAAAATGATGATTTTAAGCTTTTTCTAATCAACGGGCGATATATATGGGCATTAACATCTCTCATGAAACTAAGTGACAATGTTATAAATTACTCCACATATTAAAGTGATATATGCACCTAGTTGAATAAAGTATCATTATGATAACACAGTGGAGTAATAGTATCCACAAAAGAAAACATATTTTTATCCCTTTGTTTTTCTTTCTTTTGTTGTCTCCAATCCTAACGCTCGAAATATTTAAAAAATTGATATTAAATAAGAAATATAATTTTAAATATAAAAAGATATTTAAAATATTGAAATTAATGTTAGGGAAGAAAAAAGGAAAAGTAAAGATATAGTTTTTTTTTAATCTAATAATCAAGATTTGTAATCATTTTCTCATAAAAAGAAGTAAAGATAATTTTTTTAATCCAATAATTAAGATTTATAATCATTCTCTTTAAAAAAAAAAAGAAAAAACATAGCTCCTAAAACTCTTTGGATAAAGTGAACATTCAAATAAACATGCTATGAGATTATTTATTTGATATTTTTTAAGATAATGTGAATGTAGGTTAACAAAAATCTTTCAAACAAGATAAAAGAAAATTACTTGAATGAAATAATAGTTATCAAAATTAGAATTTAAATATGATGACTATTTTAAAAATGATAGTTATCAAAATTAAAAATAATAGTTATAAGAATATTTTAATTGATTATTACCATAATTAATTACGATAAATAATGATAGGTAAAAAATTTAAAATTATTAAATAATGATTACAACACGGCATTGCAGTCATTATTTATACAATCTATTTCATAGTAATAGCAAAAACTCCCTCATGAAAAGGCTTACTGCAAAAGGGTACATCTGCTTCTATATATCATTGATCATTGATGAAATTTAAGAGGAAGGAAAAAAGAAGGAAAGAAATAAAATGAAAAATCACCGACCTCTTTGCGAAAATTATTTAGACAAGCCATGTGGGTGCACTCTTACAAAAACTAGTGCTAATCTAGTATTAACTATCTCAAAAAATGAAGTTCAAAGGCTTATTGGGAGATGACCAGACAAGAAGATAAGAAAAAGCCAAGGATTGGTGGACAACTGTTTGAAGCAGTGCGTATTTTGCAGGGATGGTTTGCAGAGTATATATAGAAGATGGCAGCGTTTAATGGACGGCTTAAATTTCACGAGGTAACAACAAGGATGGCCCACGTGTCTCGGGGGGCGGAAATTAGGAAATGAAATGGAAAGCGAAAAGCGTTCGGAAGCAACCGGGGGCCTTTTGATAAGTTGATATCAAGACATGGATTAGATAAAAATGATAATTTTGAATAAAATTGAATTATATGACATAAATATTATATAAAAATAATTATAATATAATATATAATATAAATATTAATATTTTAACATAATTATGAAATAAAATTAATAAAAATATGATATAATATTATAGTAAAAATCTAGAAGAGTCGTAACACTGTAGAATACAGTGACGAGATGGCCAAATGCTTGAGTACCACCGTCGTTATCAGCATCCAGCAATGACCACAATCATAACCCTTTTCACGTTGATGGTGCTGGCTGTGACTTAGCTGTCTTGATATCGACATGTTCGAAACATGGGGTTTTTTCACATCCGATGATGAATCATACTTTTATTTTTCGGGCACTCAATCAAGTCAATCACCTAACAAAATATTAGTTCAATTTCTTTTGGACTTTCCTTTTTTCGGAGAGAAAAACTTTGACAATTAGTCTTTAGCAGCCTTTCATTTTTATTTTTTCAAGTTTCTGGCCTCATTAACTGGGAGATTGAGTACAGGCGAAGTTATTATTTGGGACCAATAATATTTTTAGCATTCTAATTATCTTAATGCATCGAGCAAAGGGTGTTTTCTTGGACAAATTTTGGCCACATTTCCAGGAAAATTTTCTTTCCCATTAAGTGTATCTATATGTAGAATAAACCATCCTATATTCCTATTCCTAGATTCGTAACAATTTTCGTCCTCGATTCATGCAAGAATTTTGCAAGAATGGAGGAATTCTTGAAGACACATACTAGCCACTAGTTCATAGTGGATTTACTAATGATGTAAGAAAATTAATTAATTAATTAATTAAGCTGAAAGTCTTAAAGACACATAGTAGCCGCTAGTTCATAGCAGATTTACTAATGGTGTAAAATATTAATAAATAAAGCTGTATTTCGAGTCCGCTAATGGATGACAACCAAGAAATTTAATCAAATGATTTTAGTTTATACTATCATATTATACATATATATTTTTATATAATAAAAAATATATAATATAAAATATAAAATTAATATATATTATATAATAATAAAATGAGCTAGATCATACTCAAACTTTAAAAATTTGAGGTAAAGCTTAATCTATTTTTTAATCGGACTTAATTTTTTTGCTGAAGCTTATTTTTTGAATCTAAAATTTTTATCCAAATTCTTTCAAGTATTAAATAAGCTTTCAAATTTAGATAAATTATTTAATTTTTGAGTAGATATAATCATATTTAAATAAATATGCAGAGCAGCATACATGTTTTTATTTCTTAATTTCTGCTTAATAGAGGAGGGGAGGCATGTAGTTAATCTATATTTGTATTTAAACCTCGACTTTAATTGTAAATTCTGATTCTGTAACAAAACAAATTCAGAAATTACCAGAAGAAACCTATGGCCTATGGTTAACATCTATAATCTATAACTAGTGTTAAAAGCTATCCCAACCAAGAAGGAGTGAATTTTAATTTTAGCTTCTCTTAGCTACGGATACCTAAGATTATAAAGTAAAAGGGTTTAAGGGTAATTAAGGTATTTCAATTTTTTAAAAAATGGGAAGAGAAAGGAAATGAAAATTTTATATATTTTTATTATGATCGTTTTATTTTTTATGTGTTTAAAATATTATAAATTTATATAAATTTTTACACATTAATAATTTGTTCTATGTAGAATTTGACACGTTTATATATCTGTATTGTATTTATATTATTTTTTTGTTAAGTTCGTGTTGTGTTATTTTTTGTATGTTCAAAATATTATAAATTTTTATATATTGATAATTCGTTTTATATAGATCTGAACATGTTTTTGTACTTAGTCGAGCCATGTTATTTTTTTATATTGTATTCATATTGCGTTTCAATTCATCCCTTATTTTCATAGATTATCATAATGATTCAATTTAGAAAAAAAATTATGTTCATGTCATGTTTATGTTGTCTCTCAATTCATCTCATTAATTTAGATAAGAAATGTATATTTGTATTATGTTTACATTGTATTTGGGGTGTTTAAAATATTATAAATTTTTATAATTAATAATTTGTTTTATATAAATTTTGACACGTGCATGAATTTATGTCGTATTCATATTATTTTTCATATTTTGTCATATTTTTTATTATTTTTATATTATTTTAATGTCATATCTTAATTTATTCAATATTTTACATAATTTATCATAATTATTCAAATTTAATTTTAAATTTATTTACTTAAAAATTTAATTATTATACCTACCATACATTAATATAAAAATTATGCTCAAAATTTTAATCTAATTTTTTAAAGTATAGCGAAGGCATATTCTAATAATATTAAAGTAGACCCATTTGGAAACTGATTGAGGGGTAATTTTGTTATTATGATGAAAGTAAGGGCTGGAAATTAGCCCACCATCATTTCATTCAAAATTATTTATTTTATTTTTAATTTTATATCCAATATATCCGGATTATATTTATATTATTTTTTTATTATATATTTATATAAAAGTTAAAATTAATAATTTATTTTATATAGATTATTGACAATTTTATATATTTATGCTTTTTTTTTGTTGCATCATTTTTAATTATTTTTTCATATTGTATGTTTATCATACAATCATATTATGTTTAAAATTATCAAGTTTAATTGTCACTGTAAATAACTTCTAATTTTGTGTCATGTATCATCATATTCTTATTCATGACATGTTAATAATTCGTTTTATATAAATTTTGACACGCTATTCTTCTATTTGTATCATGTTGTATTTTTATATCATGTAATATTTTAATTATTTTTCTCATGTGTTCATGATATGTCAAACTTCATATATGTATAATACATTAAATTGGTTATAACATAAAAATAATATAAATATAATATGTAATTATATCATGTTGTATTTGTATCATGTAGTAATTATAAAAAATAACAATTACTTGCCACACTGCAAGTAAAAGGGAATAACTTTTGCCTTATTTTATAAGTAATGTGCAATCTCACACTTTATATAGGTTTTATTTTTCTAGTAGTATTTAATGCAAAATTTTTAATTAATATTAATATAAAACATAAAAATAATTGAAATAAATATTTTAAAAGGTAAAAAAATTGAAATTAACATTATATATGCATTTCACGAAAGTGAGTTAATTTTTGCCTATCAATAAATTATAAAAAATAAAATTAAAGATATAATATAATCAAATGATAATTAATTATAATATACATATAAAACTTTTTAAAATTCATTATTGATTAGACTTTCACTTATATTAAATCTTATTAAAATAATTATAATGAAAAACTTTAGTTATAATTATCTAATCTTAAAAAGTTATTTTTAGTTTTGACAAATTCTAACATATTCGTGTTAGTGCTATTACTTCGTGTTATATTGTGCTTTAGTTGTTTTTGTGTCGTGCCCAAAATTGTTAGGTTGAATTTGCATTATTCAAATTAATCTCAATTTTGTGTCGCATTTGTTTCATATATTTAGGTTGTGGTCATGTTTTTTTCTTTTTCTTTTATGTCATAGTGTATTTTAGTTATTTTTTATATCATGTTCATGTTCGTGATACTATGCAAACATTCTCAATTTTGTGTCACGTATTGTATAAGACTTGATTCTTTATTTAAAAAAGGATTCTATTAATTTTTTTATTTTTATATAATTAATTAAAAAATTATTTAAGGGTTTTAGGTAGTAGCTTGGAATCTGGAATTATTTGATTAATTACCTAACCAAGATACATTAATAATACCGAACTATTACCTAACAAATTAATAAAATGGACACTTTTTCGGTCGTAGCAGTGAATACAAGTAAATGTCGTTAATTGGGTGTTAATTAAGCATATATTTATATAAAGTATATATATAATTGTTACGCTAAAGATTATAATCATATAAAGTTTTATAAGCATATGAAATAAAAGTAATTATCAATCGAAATTATATTTTTGTTGCTAATTATCCCATTTAATTCATTGTAAATTAAATAGGAATCATTTATCCATCTTAATTACTTAAGGTAACTTAAGATTTTGATTGAATGGAATTTAGTTTTTTATAAGATATTTTTACTGGATGTGTGCTTTAAGGTAACTCTATTAAAATTTTCGATGGTCCTCTTAATGAATATTGAGAAGGCTCAAAATGCCTATCAGGAAAGAGATTCGAAACATAGAAAGGGATTCGAGGGGCATTGGAGTTTGGATTTCGGGGTGTATTCCGATACAGAGAGGAAATCATAGAGCAGAAAAGTATCTAAGGAGAAAAGGTTGTGTTTTACCTGGGGCTTTGTGGCCCTTTTTATAGTTGAGTTTCTGACATACTTTTTGACCATGTTTACTTGTCATTGCTTTTAAAGTTAAACATCACTGGCTTAAAGTCATAGTGTCAAGCCAGTAGTCTTTTAGTTGCATTTATCAATATATACCGGTGGCTAGTCTTGGATAGGAGGAGCAAAATCCGGATTGTGTCTTTCAGAGACGTCTAATCCATGATACTTTTTGAGGATGTTTGTCAGGGAAATCTATCTTGTCTGTGGGCATCTTTAGGCGTTCGGGATTGTCATGACTAGTTGAGTGCCTAGTTGATACTAGGGTAATAAGGTGAGACCATTCAGTCGATCTTGTTATAGAGAGAAAGCTCATTTAGGCGATATGCTTGCTCAAGATATAAGAAAATTGATATTAAGAAATATTTACAGTCAATGCTTTACATCTATTGAATTTGATAGAAAAAGAGCACTAAATGTAAAAATCTTTTCTAGAATGGTATTGAAATAAGGATTCCGTTAACTTATATTTATAAGTATTGGTTCAGAATTATTGATTACTAGTTTAGAATTTCTTTTTACATTTAATGCATTACTTTACTCAATTAAAAAAAAAATTCATTAATTGCATTTTTTTCTTAAATATCATTTCAATCATTACTATTAGGCACTAATTAATATTTCCATTTTAACTAAAATCGATTGGATTAGCTGATATCTATAAGCACTAGTTAATTAATATTGCATTTGTTAATATTTTCTTTAATCTTAACCAATGCCATTTTGTTATTATTAGTATTTAGAACTATTAGAACTTTTCCTTTTTATTACTACTTAATAATCCATAAATAATTTTACTTGCAAATGTCATATTAAAAAAATCCAAATAATCACTCTAATTATAATACTAATTTCATAGTAGTTATTACGTATAGTTTTATAACTTTACGTAGATGAAGCCAAGTTGATAACAAAGTTTCGTGAAAGTAAAGTATTAAATGCAAATTCTTCTCTAAAATTAATATTTAACTAAATTCAACTAGAGACAAGGAATTAATCGTATTGATCTTTAAAGTCTCACCTTCAATATATTGGAATTTGCTCTGGAGGCCATCGGATTTGTCCGATACTCATGTTCCATTCGTATATTTTGCATCTAATAATCTTGATTTCTTTATAAACTTTCAATTATTGTATCTTTATTAATAATAAATTAGTTAAATAAACTCGATTAATAAAACTATTATTTTATTAAAATATTAAATAAAATTTATACTAATAAATATAAATATAAGGGTATTATTAGATTACAATAGAAAATATATTAGTACGATTCAAAAAGTTCAGAAAATTGAGTTAAAACTCTTTCTCTCGAGATATTCAGAGGGTCGTCACTCATGGTGTCATCAGAGGGAAAAGTTGGGAACCAGGTCCATTCTCTCTCCGACTAACAACTGTAGATGCGCATGCACCCATGCGCTTTAAAATAGCATGAACTCAGTACTCGTTGGTCGCGTTATATTTCATGATAAAATTTTAGAATGAATGAGGTTTGCAAGAGAATTACGTAACTATAAGATCATCATTACATTAGAGTTATATTTTTAAATGCGTTTTAGTCAATGTTTTATCAAGAGAAAATATTGATAAAAATTATAGAGATTAGTACACAGTTATACCTTTCTTTGTGAAGTAAGTAATTACCTTATATGTTAAAATTTAAATAAACTTAAGCTAATCTATGAATACTTGTTGTAATAATAAATTCACTGAACATTATTTAAAATGAGAATACCATTTGAGAATCATTGAAGTGTTGATGAGAACATTTTCATACGTTAGTTGTGTAGTATTTGATCACAAGTTCTCTATATCTTTTGAGAATGCCTTTGCACTCTGTGTTCTTGAAAACTTTCGTTAGAGGTTGGACACTTGAAATAAGTCCGCAAAACTTGATGCAAAGGAGGAAACTTTGTAAGCAAAAATATGCTCTAGCCAGGTGCTTTTTTTTTTGTTTTTTCTTTTTATAGTTAAAATTATCGGAATTTGATTCCTAATTATTGGAGCTAAAAATTTAATGTACTATATTATCAACACTTGATCTCGATATTTATGGAGATAAAAATTTTAAAATTCCGTTGCATATGCTTACCTTTTAATATATTCAAATTCTAATAAATCAATATTTAATGATATTGATTAATATTTTCTAGAACTATTTCGAAGCATAGTGAACAGCCAATAGAAATGAGTCAAATCTTATGAAAAGCTAAATTCCGTTCAATCAAACTTTGGTATAAACAACAAGAATTACATATGGTTACCTTAAGTAATATTTAAGATGATTCATTTTGCTTTAACATGAACTAAATGGAATAATTAGCAACAAAAATACCATTTCTCATGAGATATTAGTGTAGCAATTATAAAATTTACAAATACGTGGATTAGAATCAGCTCATTATTTTTTGTCCATTATTTTTTAATATCTGTTATCATTAACATGTGTAAGACTAACTTATTAATATAAAAATTATGCTTATAAATAGTTATTAACCATGTATTAAAAAATAATAGAAAAACCAAACCCTAAATACATATGGTGGTATTTATTTTACATATAAATGTGCATGAATTTATTTCATTAAAAGAACATTTTAAGCACATATTATTAGGTCAGCTTCAATATTTGATTATTTGGTTTCATTTACTTTAGGTTGGCTTGAATTTAATTTAGATAGACTTGAGTTGGGTTTGTCATATATGGAAATATTAGTCATATAAAATGTTATTATTATTTTTTATCTGAGATCTTTCGATATCCAGTAAGAATATTAGGTCTCGATTATTTTAGAGTTGAGATGAATTAGACCCCAAACAGGGTAAAGCTTCTACTTTTTTCATTCATAAAACTCCAAATCAAAATCTTATGTCAAAAACATCAAATTTCTTATCATTTGACTGAATAGGTGTTTTGTCATATAAAATATTATCGAAGATGACAATAGAGTCTTATAATAATTGTTACTTGCAAATTGATTGGTTATTATGGTAATTTTTCATTTTGATTTTATGTTTTAAATTAAGGTTTTGACACGTAATAATCTCCAAATTTTTTATACAAAAAATTTGACTCTTCAATTTTCTCATTATATTCTTATAAAATATTTTCTAAAAATAAACTATTTCCCTTTCGTACAAGTATTAAAAAAATAAAATGAAAATAAATGGCAAGATAATAATTTTATGTTAATTATAAAATAATAATGATAAAATAATATATTTCAAATTTAATTTAACTTTTAACTCTACCAAATAATAAACGAAGCTAATACAATTTTTACATTAACGTTTCATTCTATTTTTTTATAATATATAATAAAAATATTCCTAATTTTGCCTAAACTTAATCTCCTTTTTCTAAAGTAATCTTAAAAGCACACTCCTTTTATTTTGTCAAAATTTTAGTCTTACACTATTTTTCACAAAAATCAAAACCTAATTAACAAAGGAAAAAAAAAAAAAAAAGAACTCCTCTACCGTAAGTAACTTATTCATATATTTTTATCAAAAATTAGAAGAATTAAGTGATTTTATTTGACTTTTCCTCTCCTAACTTTTGAATATGGGTAATCAATTCTAATAATTACGTACTGAATTCAAGTTCAAAGTGTGAGATCAACTTAAGAATCGTTTAGTTGCACTGCTTGGTAAAGGCAGACACCAATTAGTTTTATTATCATTAGGCAATTTCAGTTCCTTCAAACCTCGAGGATCAACTCAAATACAAAGATTGTAAATTCAAGATTATATGGAACAATAATATATCCTTGGATTCTCATGTATTTAATCTCTCATCCTTCAAATAATCTCAAACAATATTTGTTGTTTAATATTGTTGTTCTTGATCATATACGTTTGACTATACGTTAGTTTGTAAATGAAATTAATCATCTAATTCTTCGTAATAAAAAAAATGCAAAATTAATATAATGTCCTTTGATGTTAATATTACAAAAGTAACTCGCAATTAATAAAATTAAAAATAATGATTGCAGTAAAATCAATTATTATAATAATAAAATTTATATTTATTTAAATATTTTAATTAATTACTATATAATTATATAAATATATTATTCTATTCAATAAAATATAAATATTTATTTTTATTAACAAAATAAAAATAAGAGAGCTAAAAAATCATATAAAATTTTTAATTAAAAAATATATAGAGAAAAAAAATAAGAAAACATATGGATAGCAACTAAACTTTTGTCCATGCGGTCTCAATTGAAAGAGCAATGAGATTAAAAGCACTATAAAATTATATCCAAATATCCAAATGCACATTTAACCATTTATTTTTTTTCGTTGATTGGATTTAAATTTCAAGCACCAAAATGCCAGTAAAATTCAATGAGAAGTCTTAGTCAAAGAGACGGAAACCCTCTTTTGGTAGAGGACTCTAGGGGGACCGCCGACCGAACGACTTGGAAACAAGTGAGAAGAGAACCCTCAAAGCCAATTGCAAGGAAAATGCTTTCATTTTTCCTTTTTTATTGAGTGATCATTAATTGTCAAATGAAAAAGGCACTGCCTTTGCCATTCGGATGCATACTTCAAAAATGTCAGCTTTATAATAGATTTATTTATTTTATAAAAGTTGTGGGTTTTTTTCTTTTTAGTTGTTTGGTCGGTAAGAAAAGTTTTGTTATTGAAAAGTGACTTTAATTTTCGCATATGGAGTGTGATCTTTTTTCTTTTTCTTTTTTTTAAAGAAAAATGTTAATATGGATTTGTTTTTCTTTTTCTAAGAAAAACGTTCCACCTCAGCTACACGTAAAGCAGCCTACCGAAGGGACTCATGATGGACGATTGAATGGACATTCCTTTATTATTTTTTTTATGATAAATAATATATTAGTTTATTTGTAAAAACATTAATATATTTATGTTGTTAGTGTAGTTACTTTACACGTAATTTTAATAAAATAATAGATATTTTTTAATATAATTAAAATAAAAGTAAAATAGATAGTAAACTTTCAATTTATTTACGAAATTAAAAATATTTTACAGAGCTAATCCTTATATAATATTATATTTTTAATTATTTTTTTATTATATTAATATCATGAGTCATATTATTTCTAACTTTATCAGAAGCTGGGATAGCAGACGTATAGAAGTCCTTTTTGATGTTCCAATGGCATCCAGCAGAATTTTGTTTGATATGGAGCCTCCCCCGTATACAATTGGTGAAAGAAGATTCATGAATCCAACAACTAGACGTCACCTCTTACATCGGTCAAATGGGAAACAAATTAGAAGTCAAGCAATAACAACTACAATTAGAAAATATAAGAAACTTGCAAGTTGAAAAGTACTGATGTTTTGCATGTAATTGAAGTAAATAAAGATAAAGCAATCCAGCTAGAACACAAATTAAATTGTATATTTTATAAATTTTAATTGAACAGTACTTCAAATGATATTTAAAACGAATAGATCATTAGATATTCAGAGTTAAAAAGGAAAAAAAATCTACATGTGTAAAATTATTTTGGCTGAATTATATATAAGTAGAAGTTGAAGAATTAAAAAAAGATTAAAATTTCTATAAGAGGAGAATAGCATTTGCAAATGGATCGAATGTGCACTCGGATGACAGTCAACATCAGTGCCCAACCTAAACGTCTTGGCCTGGCTTTTTCGGGGCAAAGATTGATAACCTCCAATGGGTAGGTTTGGACTTTTGAGTGCCAACTTAGACTTTTAAAATCCCATTTGCTGACAGCTGATTGAGCTGAAATAACATTTAGCAATTGCACATGAAAAGCACCAGCACGTATTCAATTGCGTCACGGCTCATTATATTATATATATATAATTTCACTGGTGGCTTATCAATGCTTTGGTTTCAGGTAAAACAATGTGATATACATGAATAAGCAGACTGAAATATCTCTTCAAAGCTGCTTATCACATTTTAAATTTGTGGCAGTCTAATCAGCAAATGCCCACTTTGTCAAACGTTAATCGTTTTATCTTATATGCCATGATATATATATATATATAT